>JAUMGZ010174930.1:0-14563 GCA_032359645.1 Pododesmus macrochisma | reverse complement strand
TCATATTACGTCACATGCAAAATTGCTGCATTTTCAAATGCAAATTAAAACCAAACAACTGCCTCAATTTTCGTGATGTAAAAAAGTAGAAAAAATGAGAATTTGTTATGATCAAACTGGTGTTAGATAAGATTGCAAGTGGATAACTTACAGTTTAAAACAATGTTTTACAACATATCAGCTTCGTCGGTAATGTTACGTGCTAATGTTATGAAATGACAAATAGCCATGCTCATCGACTCTCTCGGACTCTTACAACGATTACTTACTAACGAGCGCTGGGTACCGATCGAGCGACAGCTGCTGCGATTGGTCAACTTAAAACAATAGAGCACGGGAGAAAGCTTTCTAATTTAGTGAATATATAGAGAGTGTCCTATCCCTTTTACTATTGAAAGGTCCTGTTTTTATGAGAAAAAAAAATTTGGCCCCCTCAACAACTCTCAATATAACAAACCTCTGTGTTGAAAAAACAAAGTCGATGACCCCTTATTTTATTTCAGTTATTCAACATCTACTGGTATTCGGAAACATTTGTTGAAAGTTTCATAAAAATTTAGCATTTAAATTATTGCTGACCTGGGAGCCTCCTTAATAAATGTATATTTGGTTATTTTTTCTGTGTGCGTCCAACGTTTTCCTTTTGTTTGCCCATGTCCATAGACTTACGGCTTTAGAATATCGTCTTAGTTTTTCGAATTACTACTTTGTTAGGGTGTGGTTTTCTGTCCTTCATAACCATCGTGATTTCTACACCCCCCCCCCCCTTTGCTTCAGAGCTTTGATTTATCGAGGACTTGTCTGTGTCTATTGATTACGGGTGATTTGAAGCCAGACCTGGAGTCCGGAATGAAGGTTCTCACACGGTATATTGGTTCGTTCCTCGCATAAATAATATATTAATTGGTGGCATTTTTCAGTTTACAATTTTACATATTTGTCAAACCTGTCTATAGGCATCTTATGTATGATTTCCAGATAATGGTAACAAGGATTCTTTTTATGATATCGAATCAAACTATCGTAAATATATGCATTATGTTTGCTGTTTATATATGAAGTTTTAATATCTTATACATATAAAGGTATTGTAACTGTTAGATATTTAATCTGTATTTTAAAAGGAGGCGAATAGTAAGAGAAAAGATGAAAAGAGCATCGGTACTGAAACTAACCAACTTGAAGGTAAGACATATTCAAAGAATGAATTCAACAATAACAAATACATGTTTGATGTCCTAATAAATTCTGATACTGTATACATGCAATTGTTTTGTTTTACATACATTTAGAAAAAGGGCGGTAAAAATAAATAGTAAATCGGCACAGCTTTATAATAATAAAATCCATTATACAAACATAACTGGGATTTTTCTATTACAGAAATGTATCCAAATCTGGATGAAACATTAGCTGACATATCTCAAAATGACCAGGTAAATCGTTGTCTATATTTCGTGAAAGTTACAACAATTGATCGGGTGAATTAATGCACGGATACGATAGGAATTGTGGGAGATTCAGATCCATCGTGATTATTAAATAAAAAGCTAAAATGTCACTTAATTATTGTAAACGGGATTTCAATAATTCCTAATTTACACATTCATATCTTAAGGGTGTGCTAACTTCAGCATTTTAGACGCCGTAAACCAGTCCGATGTTGTTATTTTCAAATATAAAAATATGTAATATTTTGTGAAAAGAAATATATAATTGCTCTTGAAATGTTATAACTAGCGTAATCAATCCTATTTTGGAAATTAAATGTCTGCAAACCATTGAAGCTGTCGTAATATCCTGAGCACTATCTACAGAATGTTGAAAAAGAAGATTTATTGAGAGAACGTCAGACTCGGAATCTAAGGGTTTTTCAGGGTCAACATTTTCATGTATTGCTGGTGGCGCTGCATGACGCTGCATTTTTAAAGCTTACGAAATGTTGATTATAACTGTATATTACATTTAAAACAAATGTTTTATTTTCTTTTAAATTTTTTGCATTAATTGTTTTTGTTATTTTTAATGTCTCCTTCAAATAGCCAAGAGTAAACCCCTTTGAATAACCCCCTTGACTTCAATGGCTAATAAAATAAAATTTCTGACATGGATTTCAAATTTATTTTTTTTATTATCAGAAGTATTCATACTTCAGTTTCATTGTATTTGTATCCAGTTCTAATTACAAAAGTTTCAGGCTCGTACTACCTTAAGTTATTTTAAGAGATTTGCAAAGTTTTATAAGTTTCGCTTAAAAGAAACATATCATTCGCTCTGTTAATCAGGGCGCATTCATGGAAAAAACTAATGTTTTAACAGAATAAACAAATTAAAGATTGTTTTCTTTTCAGAGAGTGAATTTGGCAGACGAAAATAAAATTGATAATTCCAATGTAGCTACAACTCAAGCCCAAAGCTCATATATTCCAATGCCTTCATACCAGCCTTATCCGTATCCATACGTACCGTTTATACCGAATTTGAAATTTCAGTTTACTACCAATAGGGGTCTAATTGTCAAAATATATCAGTGCGCAGTCATAAAAGCTTCCGTAAACGCCATTGTGAGCTCATCGGATCGAAATCTTTCAAATACAGAGGGTATTATTGCACGTGATATTTCCCAAAATGCTGGCAATGACTTTGCTAAGGAATGCCTCGAAGCTGTCAAAAATAAAGGGCCAATAAAAGTCACAGAGAATCATGTGACCAGTGCTGGTGGCCTCCCTTTCACTGCTGTCATACACAGCGTAGGACCTAAATGGGGTGATTACAGAGACAAAGAGAAATGTCTAAAGGATCTAAAGGATACCGTGATCAACATCCTACACGCTGCTGTTGTGAATAAATTCTACAGCGTAGCAATGCCTCCTATTGGATCAGGTAATAAGGAGTAATAATATTATCACGACAGTAGTAAACTTGGTTTACAGTCGAGACTTTATTCCATGTTAGTAGTATATTGTTCAGTTCGATTGTTGTAGTATGGTTTAACATGACTACCATAATCGTTTAGATATATATCGCGACAAAAGACAAACAAGACTGTTCGTGAGGAAGAAGATGAACAAAAACGGGACGAGCATCGAGAGGATGAACGGGAAAGTAACAATCTAGAAATAGTACAATAACCAATTTAACTGCGATACCGCTTATTCTTTTCAATTTTTATCTTGAAGTACAAAAATACAATCTGAACATGCCTCCGATAAATATGATAGGGAGGGGGAGGGTGCTTAAGTTAAGTTACTGAAGAACTTTTTTGACTACCAGGAACATAAGTTCGGTGTGCACAGCTGACCATATCATTGGTGACAACTTATATTTTAATCTTTTAAGCGACTATTATAACTAACTCAAATGTATTTATTGGAAAAAAATGAATGCTAAAAATATGCCTCTATTACAGGAAATGTTTTTAATTATTAGAAAAACAAGTGTTTAATGAAAGAAAACAATGTTGTGAAACATTTGAATTTCAGGTATTTTAGGAATTCCAAAAAACTTGTGCGGAGCAATGTATATCCGCGGTGTGATGGAATTCTGTGAATACTGTTTTGATATTGGACCGTTCCGTGAATTCCACTTGATCGACTTAAAGGATGACACACTGGATATAACTATCAACAGTTACAATTCATGGATGACAAATAAGAATTCGCTTGACGTCCATCTGTTGCTGAAGCAACCACATACACAAGCTGATAGAAGATTGCACAGTAGGTATCAACATGAATATGTACACGAAGCTTGACTTCGGTTCAAGAGCAAAGTCCCTCACCCGTTTAGTTGGTTTGACGCCATTTTTGAATACCCGTCTCACGATGCCAGTTCATTCGGATAGTGACTTTTTGATGAAGCTATTGTTTGTGTGTCAATAACGTTTGTTGTTTTGATCCTGTTCCATTTTTTTTTTACATAACAAACAGTATGAATAGGGTCAACAGAACGAGAGACATTGACAAACAAACAATAACTGCGTCAAACAATGAAGCAGACACACAAACAATAACTGCGTCAAACAATGAAGCACCTGCATGTAATTAATTAAATCGACATGACAACAATCACCAAGACTAGTAATCCATGCGATGTACATGTATAACATTTTACTTTCAAATCTATGTTTGTACTTTCGGCAGTTTTCTTCCAGTAAAACTTTGGTCCAAACTTCTAGTTAACCTTTCTAAAAGGACGACATCAGAATAAGAGTGAAGAAAGGAAAAGAAAAACGCCAATAGATATCACAAATTTTGTTTCAGGCCTATATACAACATGGCCATTCACCAACTCATTATAGACTTAACAGGGTACAGTTTAGTACATGTGTATTAATTTACAATTGCTGTGCTTATCTACCTGGAAGTCCGGCCCCTGTTTGTAAGTCAGTCAGTCAGTCAGTCAGTCAGTCAATCAGTCAGTCAATCAATTAGTCAGTCAGTCAGTCAGTCAGTCAGTCAGTCAGTCTTTTGAATACATTAAATTTAAAGTTTTCTCTGTTGACGAAGATTGGGTTGTCCAAACAACTGTTAAGAGCAATATGTTGAAAAATTCTAATTTCTACAACTTAGCGGAGATTGAGCCGTCCCTGCTTTCCATGTTCCAGCCGCCGAAATGTTTTCATCTTCACTTGTTCGCCTCTTAAATTAATATATGTTTTATAAACATTTAAAGAAATATTTTTCTATGAACTACAGAAGCTGATTTAAAGAGTGAAAACACCACAACAAGTTATCATAGACGACAGCAGGAGGCAAAACATAGACAATTAGGAAAACCTTTGGAAGCAACAAAAAAAGAAGGTACGTTTTGGTCATTATAAATATAGCAACACGTGTCGTTTCTGATTTAAAAAAAAAGATAATTTGCTTATGTTCAAAATAGCTGTCTTAATATCAAAACTATATATATATATATATATATATAGAGGATATTTAATGTTGTTTTCTTGAATATCATATTTTTTTTACGAGTGAGGCAGAATTCCGATATTTTCACGAGTGAAATAGATATGATATTCAAGTAAAGAACATTGAATTTTCAGATAATGAATTTAAATCATTGTTTATTCATTTTTGTAACTGTTTTCTTTTTCATAAATTAATAGATGACATTTGGACATTCCTTGAATGGGTAATAATATTAACTGTATGTTCGTCCTGTTCTTCAAAATATACTTGATAAGATACATTCAACATACCTAAACTAGCATTTCTGTTGACGGTTGGGAAGAAAGGACTGTTTTCCTGCTTCATTTCCTCTGGTCGTTTGTCTTGAAATATCTTGTACATCAGAACAGGATCACGTTCTGGGTTTTTTGACAGCGCATTCGCCCTGGGTTTCACTTTTCTTACATCCTTTTGGTTCGATCCAGTGCGCGTTTTTGTTTGTCTTTCCTGGTTGTACACAATGTACTCAGTATTGTTATCATTGTCAAGCTTTAGTTCTATGTCTCCCCAGGACAAGTCATGTACCTCCTTACTAGGCCTCATTCCAAAATGATTGGTGCAAATCATAAACATTGAATTTGACACTGATAATGGTGTGTAAGGTCCAAGAACCTTTGCATCATTTAATTGATTAAGATCAGAATAAGTGGACTTGAGTTTTTTTTGTTTCATTTTCAGGACATCTCTTGATTTTTGGAATTGCAGGTCGGTGGTGATTTGATATTCATGCTGCTTTAAGTGGCGGTCAATGCTGCAAAAATATGCCTTAAGGGACGTTGGTTCGTACTCGGTTCCATCTTTTTTTCTAACTGCTAACATAAATGATGTAACATACTTGTTGAGTTCAAATAAAGGAATGACTTCAAGTGTTCTCGTTTCACCCTGCGATTTTAGGTAGTCTCCAAAGACTTTGATATCACTCTTGGTATTTTTGTGTGTTTCCGTTTTGTTGGTTCAATAAGAATCTATCAATATCTTCCTTAGATATGGTTTGGAACTACCTTTCAGTTGCTGGCTAAGCAGTATGTATGGAACGCCCAATCTTGTGTGGCTTTTCATGTGCACCAAGGAGGTTGAAATTCATGGCATTGACCTCGTCTTCACCAAAATTAGCTATAATGTCATACAATTCATTACTATCAGTCAACGCTAAACCTTTTTGAACTAAATTTTCACCTTCACAGCCTTCTGTTGCCCTTTTTGCTTTTGGAATATTATCAGACAACAAGATATCTAGCAAGGGAGAGTTGTCAAGGGGAGGAAACTCTAGCGCTCTTACATGTAACAGAAAAGTAGTTCCTGGGTTTCCTTCACTAGTGAAAATACCTGTTATTTTTTATCAGTGAAAATAACTACTTTTGAAGTTATTTTCACTGGTGAAGGATAACAGATTTTTTGAAAGGATATTTCCCTATATTTCACTGATAAAAATGTAATAAATATTAACATATGGGTTGTTTTCTTTTTTATCAAACTGAATTATTTAGCATTTTTAGGATGAGTTCTTTCGAATCTGAGTGTGGAATTCATATATGGACTATATTGAAGTTAACCTTATATATGTAACACCTTTGTAAGACTACCAAAAGTCAATCACATAATTCTAACACATTCAAAGTATAATGTACTGGTCTGCGTATACGTATATGACGACTTTTTTTTTAAAATTGAAATAGGATTTGTAGAATTGTCTAAACAAAAATTCATGAAAAACCAACAATAGTTTCATTTTTTACTATTCAATATTTGGTATTGTACAAACGAGCTGTTCATATTTTCTTCACATGTGTCACTATACGAGTTGAAACTTTGTAAACGTATGAAAATTGACTTACATTCCAAAATATTGCCGTATAAACAACAAAACAATGACAATCAATAATATTGAATATATTTATACCTCGACAGGGCCGCATCAAGCTTTGGGGATAGCAGAGGGGAGCAATTCCCCCCCCCCCCGCCGAAGTTTTGAAAACATTTTTATTTTCTATGACAAACTTGCTAGCAAATGTATAATTATATGTGTGCGGCATAACAAATAATGTTTTGCCCCTACAGCTTTTCGTTACTTGTTTCCAAGTTATATAGTTATGTTTTTTATTTAAATCCATAATCATTAAAATGTAAATATCATTCTTTTCTAGATACTGTGTTGTCATTTTGCTATCTATGCTTTGCTATATTAGTACTTGCACAACAAAGATGCACATTTAACTGATCAATTTTCGTCGCATTATCTCAATTTTATTTGTCTTTTGTTGATATTCAATATGTATTACAGAAACACGCAAACATTTGCAAAGGGACCAGACTCAACATAGCAGTGCCAGTTCGCGAGGTGAATGTGCAGTGTGCTTAGACAGGGAAGTGAATTCAGCTTTGAACAAATGTGGACACATGTGCATGTGCCTTGAATGTGCTGTTAACATAAAGGCTACTACTGGTTTATGTCCAATATGCAAGCAGAAAATTGAAGGTGTCATCAAGATTTTCCAATCATAGGATATGTACAAAGCAGTAACGACTAATCAACACAAAACTCGAGATAAAAAGTTGCTTTGAACATTAGCGTATATCAAACCAGAACACATAACGCGAGCATTCCCTAAGTACCAAATGTTTTTTTTACAGGTACACCTGGACTCACAATTATTTTTAAAGATCTTAAATTACCTTTTTGATTACCATTGAATAAAATGATGAATTATTTTTTGAAATTGTTTCTTTTAACAATTGTTTAGCTCGGTGAAACATATTTACTTTTGTACTTTTATACTATCCTTATAAAATATATATTTTTAAAAAAAACAAAAAGGAGAGAAGTTATCAAAGAAAATAGTGCCACTTGTAGAAGTCCAACCATGCAGATGATAATAAAAGATTAGACTACATAGATAGTCAAACTGTGCCAGTGGTTTGCTTGAAACAAACAAATAACTACAAAATATCAAGCTCGGGAAAGGTTCTTATCACTTTTGTGACTGCATACGAGCCCTAAAGTGTAAACACATGTACATTTTACCATAGTACGGGCACCGAGGGCCTTAATTCATGGTTTGAACTAAAATAATACTGCTAGGTAATGTAGAAGAATAATAACGATCGGCACGTTCATCAGATAAGTCGCTATAAGGCGTCATTATCCTCTACAGATGAATTGAACTATTTACATAAATATGTATCGGTTAACTGTATCTCAGCGCACGGTCCCAAACGGCGTTGCGGGTCATAACTACAAACCTAGACGAGACTTTTTATTTTATATTTTAAGACTTATAGGACTTCTTACTTTTTCTTAGGATATACAATAAGAAGTAGTAGATTAGAAAAAGACAAAATAAATAAAAAATACTCTGCGTCAATAAACTAAACTGATTCATCGATATCAGTTTGATTAGAGAAAAAAAAATGTTAAAATAATATCATAATCACCTGTTCGTGATTGAAAGTACGCAAATATTTCATTATGAATCTTATCTAATCTTTACATTGACGTGTGCATGGATAAGTATACTTAAGTGTACATGTATACACTTTTTATAACTTCTAAACTTGAAAGAAATATTTATGAAACTGCCAAGAAACGACGATATATACTTGCTTTAATTCGTAAACTCGTCTGAAGATAAAAAAGTATTTGTCGCAATTCAACAATCACATGAGACAACATAGGAAGATACATGTATGACAAATATGATATAACCAAGAATAGTTGTAAGAGTAGCAACAAATTATTCTTAAACACAAGTTCTTTAAGACCAGAATTAACTGTCGTTTTGACCTTTACTCAGAATATGCATATGGAACCTGATTATCTTGCTCAATGTATAAGTTCTTGTAAATTATGATGCGTGCCTTTATGCGGGAGTAAGGTTAACCTTTGCAATTGCAGGTCAAAAACTTGTCTAACAACTGACCAGTCTGTATTTAGAATGCTAATTGCAGGTCAATGCGACGAGACATTCTCGTATCACAATAATAGCTTACACAAAGGCAGAGGCATGGTCAAACATTCACATCGGGCATTGTATAGAAAGGGTATATAGACACGTTTTGTATTCGAGTACGTTTGTGCCTTCACTTCAAGACTAGAACTAGGAGCATTTATGATTGTAAATTAAGAATGTTTTTATAAAAAATTGTATGATATTTCATTTCGATTTCGTTATGAGTTTATATAGAACTAAGAGCAGAAATATAAGAGAAAGTTGAGGCCTCATTAACCGGTTTAACCACACCACATGGTTTCTTGCTGAGTGATCGTCCTAAGTTGTTCCGCATGGATAATTAATCTTTGGGATTGCTGTGTCGTCAATTTATATTGTATTATTCTGGTGTTGGGTTGTTTGATGCGGCTATTGTTGGCTTTTCTGTGTATCTCGTTTTGTTGATTCCACTCATCCTGTTTATTGCTTGTCTGTTTGTTTTATTCGGATTTTACGTCCCCCTAAACTCACATCAAACGCCTTAGGTGCATGTAAAATATGACACAGCCGTGAATCGAACCCACAAACTCCTGCACAGGAACCAAACAGGACGGAGAATTGCCTTTATTTAGTTGATAACATGTATCAGCATATTCCCCTACTATCCTTTTTTAAATGTAACGCTTACAAATCACCAATCTTTATATCATTGGTGTGTAATATACTATGTATGACAAAAATCTAATGACATAACATGATCAAATTTAAATTGATGCACGGATTTCTGTGACTTATTTCTAGTCTTAGAAATCCCCGATTTCAAGGTTTGGTTAAATTTGAAATCTGAAGCAATCCTGCGACACTTGACACTGTACACATTACATGTATGTTTGGGACATAAAATAGGTAAAACGTTTTGACATACCTGCAATTATATTAGCCCACGTACGGTTTGTGTATTGATTATATTATATAGATGTGCAAGCTTCTGCGAAACATTAGTGCTCCGAAGCTACAAGTACAAGTCTAGGCGTATCAATCGACTGTAGATCAATGCCACTTATCAAATACTTAATTAAGTTACAAAGAAGGGACATGTTTGGCGATATCTAGATGTATGTTTGTCTTAAAATATATGTTTATACTGGGATCTAATAATAATCAAAGGCCATTGCCACCATCTTAGCTATAACAGCCACAAAATTTATACACGGTGTCCTAATACATCTATATACCAAATTTGAACGAATTCGGACAATGTTGAAATGTCGACCAATCAGAAGTCAATATTTGATCGATCACATGGTTTACATTACGCAGATCCACGCAATAGTCTCTGAGATTTTGCCCAGAAATGATTAGGTGAATATCGACCAATCAGAAGGCAGCATTCGGTCACCTGATATGCAAGTGAGCTGAAAAAGTTCAGTGCACTACTTCAGCACATCACGAATAACATGTGCAAGATTCATGTCGATCGGAGCAGCAGTCTTCGAGATGTACCCCGGACCAACATTAGGTGAATAATAATAATAATAATAAAAATAACTAGAACTCGCCATGGCGTACAGAGCCACCGTCAAGATGGCCTGTTGCTATTGTAAGCAATAGCGAAGATGCCCTATACTAGCGTTTCTGGTAACAGAATATACCACCGGCTACAGTTTGCTCCAAGGAGGGTAATTTTTTGCCAAACCAGGATACCAAACAGTTATAAGCTGAAGGGGAAGTCATTTATGTCTCACAAACATAACATTAAACCTAACAGCTTACTGTGCCTATTTGGAATAAGTAGGGAGCAAGTCTTAAAATAAGACAAGTTGTTTTTTTAAGTGAGAGAAAAGTATAATGTGTCTAAATTTCAACAAATTTAAAACGAAATAAAGCCTACAGTGTCAAAATGCACCTGTATACCAAATTTGAGCAAAATCGGGCAATGTTGGAATTTCGACCAATCAGAGGGTATGACCGCCATCTTAGTTATCAAATGCACAAAAATCATGCACGATTAAGTTCGCAATGTCCTTAAAGATGTGTATACCAAGTTTGAACGAAATAGGACAATATTAAAATTTCGAACAATCAGAGGCCATGGCTGCCATGTTGGTTAACAAAACCGAATAAAATTGTACGCTTCTAAGTTCACAGTGTCATAATGCATCTGTATACCAAATTGGAGCGAAATCGGGTTATGTTGAAATTTCGACCAATCAAATGGCATGGCCGCCATCTTGTTTATGAAATTTAAAAAATCATACGCGATTAAGTTTGTAGTGTCCTAATGCATCTGTATACCAAATTTGAGCCAAATCGAACATTGTTGAAATTTCGACCAATCGGATGGTAGCTATATTCGGTCATATGATATGCAAATGCACATCCACATCTATGATGAACACTGTGTGCACGTTTCATGTCGATCGGGGCAATAGTCTTAGATATTTGCTCCAGATAAAAATTAGGTGGAAGAACCGGAATAATAATAGTAGAGAAACAGTAGAATAACTAGAACTCTCCATGTCGTACAGGGCCACCGCTAGGATGGCCTGTTACTATTGCAAGCAATAGCGAAGTTGCCCTATCCTAGCGTTCCCAGTAACCAAATATACCACCGGATACAGTTTGCTCCTAGGATGGCAATTTTTATTTGCCAAACCAAAATACCCAACAGTAATTAGCTGAAGGGGAAGCCATTAAATGGCTCGCAAACTGAACCTTAAACCTAACAGCTTACTATGCCTATTTTGAATAAGCAGTGAGCAAGTCTTATCATTCAAAACACAAAAAAGGTCATTAATTCTACAAATCGAAAAAAATTTAAGCGATGAAGTTTGCAGTGTCCTAATACTTTGGTATCCCAAATTTGAACGAAATAGGACAATATTTAAATAAGACCAATCAGAGGGCATGGTCGCCATCTTGGTTAACAAAACCGAATAAAATTGTATGCGATTAAGTTCACAGTGTCATAACGCATCTGTATACCAAATTTGAGGGAATCGGGCAATGTTGAAATTTCGACCAATCAGAGGGCATGGCCGCCATCTTGTTTATCAAATTTAAAAACAATCATACGCGATTAAGTTCGCAGTGTCCTAATGCATCTGTATACCAAACTTGAACGATATCGGATAGTGTTAAAATTTCGACCAATCGAAAGGCAGCTTTATTCGGTCACGTGATGTGAAAATGAGATAAAAAAAGGTTCGATGCACATCTCGAAGTATGATGAACACTGTGTGCAAGTTTCATGTCGATCGGGGCAATAGTCTTAGAGATTTGCTCCGGACAAAAATTAGGTGGAAGAACCGGAAGAAGAAGAATAATAATAGTAGAGAAACAATAGAATAACAACAAGTCGCCCGACTTCGTCTAGGGCGACTTAAATAATGAATAGAAGGACCTCGCTCATGACCCAAAACCAAGCTACAATTCGAAGAGGAACATATATTTAAAATAGACAAGACCTAGATAAATTAAAACTTAGAAGCCAAAGGGGATCTAGATGTAATAAATGACAAAAACAACACCCTACAATCATATAAAAAGTGTCTATTCAAACATTTAGATATACGCTCAGTCAAAATAGGAATTAAGAATAATAATATAAATGTAAGATGAGTACAAACATGTATGTGAGAACAATGCCTATAATGCCCTTTATTTGTGTAGCCTAACTAGGATACAATGAAAGTTTTCTCTTTCAGAGCTTAAACCCCAGAAAGCATTCAGTCTTGGTTGTAAGCTAGGGGAAGCAAGTCGTAAAGAAGATGGGGCACTTGAGGCAGCCGCAAGAGACTGCAGAGAAAGGACATTCGTGTGCGCAGATCAGGTCACCAATTGTCAAAACTGTAACCTTTTGAGCGTGAATCCTACAGCTCCATGCAATTCCATCAGTGGTTGTAAGATACCAAATTCAGGAGTCAATTGTTTTTTCGAATGCGTGTTTTGATGTTTTGATAGTTTTCTTGTAAGAGCCGAGTTAAAATGCAGATATTGAAAGAGTATGTGTGAAATTATATATAAAATGTTATGTAACTTAATTTTTTAAAATTTGATTTCGTTTAGTTCCATTTTGTTCGTTTTGAAAATATAAGTAAAATAATCTAAACACTGTATACTGACTTTGCACTTGCTATTATATAAAGTAGAAAATACGTTAAACCAAGACGATATTTAAAAGCCGTTAGAACATGGACATATAAATGGAAAACGGTAGAGAGATGTGATGGCGGACCTTAAACTTCATTTATGTAGACTTGAATGCAGACAGAAGTCTGGGTAATGTTACGTATAACCCTCCCTCAAAAGCTTGGATGTCAACACCAATCCTCTAGTGACAAAGTTCTGGTAGTAAAAACAAGCTCTTGAATATCAAATTAGCTGTGACACATACATACAATGAACAAGTGAGGTAGGTATGTTGATGTCTAAGAAAGGAAAGTTGACTATGGGAAAATTGAAATCATAAAGTTTGGTGGAAAAGCAGTCTGATAAAAATCATATCCTTCTACCAACTCCTTCTACCGACTCCGCGGATAAAGGAGAAGTAGGATATGGTTTTAATCAGATTTGTGGAAAAGGTACCATTCATGTCTATACTAGACAATCCAACAATCAAAGAGATACGACATGTTTCTTTGACAAGACAAACGTCCAAACAGAGATAACATAAAGAAGACAAGTGTAAGCTCTGAACAGAAGATAAAATAACAAATACATGTATAGCTATTAAAGGAGCAGAGAAAACAATATTTAAAATTGAGAAGACTATGTATATAGCCGACTTGGGGCGGTCATCCAGTACAGCGCACGTTATGCCAGAAGATGTGATACATGTAATGTTGCACCGCACTTTATACTGAACAATTGGACAAAGGTCATGGTGGAATAAGATCACATATATTTATGAAATACCAAAAAATAAGATAAATAAATTGCAATGATTCACCATTGGAAAGAAACAATTTTCATATTTTATCCCCCCGGAAATAATTTCGGGGGGCTATAGCTATCACATGGGATATCTGTCCATCCGTCCGTTCGTCTGTTCGTCCATCCGTCCGTGAATGTCAGAATTTATCGGGTCCATAAAACACCATATTCACCGAAACAAAAGTTCTTAATTGTTTTATTATGACTTATAAATTTCATCTATAAAAGGAACGAAAAATATCTATTCTATTGAAAAAATACAATTCATGCGGTAAAAAAAGCCACGGGAAAATGAATGACGTTATACGTCAAGTAATATTGACCCCGTAAAGCAGCGCAAGATGACAATACCACAAAATATTGATTCGGAACATGACGTCTTCTGTCCAATCAGTATCAAGCATCACTGGTAGTCTATAATAACAACTATGATGAATAAATGAGTAAAATCACCTATTCAAATTAGTGATATCAGTGACTCAAACATCTTCGCTAGCCGAGGTTTGTTGATTTTCCTAAATGGGATTTAAAAAAAACGGCGCCCCAGGTTAGAAATGAAATGGCGACATAAATCTCAACAGTGCAAATACCGCCATCAAGCCTATAGACTACACAATCATCATATTGGAAGCAACACATGACAAGACTAAGCACTAGAACCAGATCGGGAAACAAGTATGTAAGTAAGTAAAGCGAAAAACCAAGACGATATTCTAGGCCGTAAGTCCATGGACATTGGCAAACAATAAGAAA
>JAUMGZ010174919.1:1753-14563 GCA_032359645.1 Pododesmus macrochisma | reverse complement strand
TCTGTCTGTCTGTCTGTCTGTCTTTCTGTCTGTCTGTCTGTCTGTCTGTCTGTCTGTCTGTCTGTCTGTCTGTCTGTGAGACATGCATGAATGAAAGCTCATATTATGTGGATGAATATTTAGTGTTGGATATTTTTGCAACAGTGGCTAATAATTCTAGTGCTTTGAAAAAGTTCATATTTGGACAGATTGATCAGAAAGTCAACAAAATGGACTAGATTTAAATTTTACTCATGTAATATACATATTTGTTGACCTTCAAGAAACTAAACCATTATGTTTTTTAAACAATAAAATTAATTAGAGAAACTAATGTTTGATTTAATGAATTGACTTTATTAAAAAAAAAAAATATATATATATAGAAAATGTTGAAATTTGTGTCCACATTACATTTTATTATTTAATATCTTGATATTTTTAGGCCAATCCACCTCAGTTTGACCGAGCAGAAGACCTTGCCTCTTTGCGCTACCTCAATGAATCAAGTTCCCTACACAGCCTGAGACAGAGATATGGAGGTAACCTCATCCATACCTACGCTGGACAATCCATGGTAGTGGTCAATCCCATGCATCCAATGGCCATTTATTCAGAAAAGGTATTTCACATTATTCATAGGGTCCATCCATGGGACTGTGGCAATGAATTGGATGATAAATTTTCGTTAAACAACTTTGGCTATTGTGTTAAGCATAGTTACTTCATAGTGTACATGTAGTTCCTTAGTGTCGTAAAACTTGTGAGCTTCTATCATCATATTTCATGAAGAGGCTTTAGCTCAACAGAAGTTCACTCTATAGTTTTACCTTAGCAAAATTAATGACTGTAAAAATTCAAAGATGTCTGTAATGGCAGCCATTTTTTTTTTAACCAACCAGTATTCATATTTATATTTATATTAATATTGCATGACATACCATTCCTTTGATTTTTTGTGGGTTAGTTCATTAGATATATTTTCCTAAAGAATGTATTTCACATATAGCATGCAATACTGGTAAAGAAATACATATTCAAAGTATGAACTTGGCATCACTCACTTGGAAAGTAAAATATGCTTGCCCCCAACAGTTGATCTTACTATTGGGATTTAAATAATAATGATATAAAAAAGCACGGGTTATGTTCATTTTTTAAGAAGTAAAAGTTACATAACAAACTTGGACTTGCTCTCTAGGTAGGAAAGACATGTTTACGCCCCAATAAGTGTATTTTACTTAACTGAAGTTAAAAGAAACACACTCTAAATGTAGATTTGTTACTCTAAACGTACATTTGATTGTGGCATTGCAATCTTGGTGTCTTTCTCTTGGTAGGTAAGACATGTTTACCCCTACAGGTGACAAAGTTTGTACAGAAGATGTACAGAGTGGAACTTATCTTTACACACTTGATAAAACAATAATTTATTTTCTGTATCTAGGGGAGCCTCTGGAACTAAAACTTTAAATCAAGACAAGTTATGTGTATTGCTACAGGTGATTGTCTGTATTGTTGCTGAATACAATCTGTATGAGTTAAGTAGATAGAAGAGAGAGTTTACATTGTGTTTTGCATATTTCCTCCATTTCCCAAATAAAAATTAATTTGATTTTTTCTTTTGAGTGAGCTAACTCCAAATGGTTTACATCAGGCAATTTTATGGATGAATTTTTTTTTCTCTGCGTGAAAAATGTGTCCTTATCAAGATGGTAGTTCAGATATGTAAAAAAATGTTTTGTTTTGATTTGGAAAGCTGCTGAAATAGAATCTTAGTACACATTTGTTTATAGACTATCATATCCTTATATGTCCCTATTCCTTCTCTCTTTCATGCTAAGCTACTATTGTTATATTTAGTGACCAACTCTGAACTCTGATATAAGGGTGTTCGCTGTATTGTTTTTCAAGGTTTTTTATGCCTTTTTATAATACATGTACCATGAACTTGCTTGCATAGTTTCATAGTACGTACCTTGGCTTACGTTTTCATACATATATGCTGTATCAACTCTAAAACATTTGTTACAAAATTTTTCAAGTGAAATCTATTTCTTACAGGTGATACAGGTGTTTAGGGGATGTAAGCAGGAAGACATGCCTCCCCACATCTACGCCACAGCACAGATAGCCTATCGTGACATGCTCAACACAAGGATGGACCAGTCCATTGTGTATATGGGTAGGAGTGGTAGTGGAAAGACGACCAATGCCAGACACACCCTTCATTATATAGTGGCAGCAGCCAGCAGTGTAAATAATATACTAACAGGTAAAACTCATAGTATTTTATATTAAAAAGTATGTTTTCTTCAGGGTATTCATCATCTTTTTCAGCAATTGTCAGTATCAGCTGAAAATTGTAGCCCATTTTTAGTCCATCTGGACCAAAGGTCCAAGGTGGACTTTTTCCATACAAATCCCGTCCGTCGTCCGCCCGTCGCTAACTTTTGCTTTAAACGACATCTCCTTTGAAACTATTGGGCAGATTTCAACCAAATTTGGCAGGAAGCATTCATAGGGGAAGAGGAATCAAGATTGTACAAATGAAGCACCTGACCCCCCAGGGGACAGGTGGGCAGGGCCCGAAAGGGGTAATTTGACAGCATGCCTTCAAACAACATCTTCTCTGAGACTATTGGGCAGATATCAACCAAATTTAGCAGGAAGCATCCTTAGGGGAAGGGGATTCAAGATTGTACAAATGAAGTACCTGACCCCCCAGGGGACAGGTGGGCGGGGCCTGAAAGGGGTAATTTGACAGTATGCCTTTAAACGACATCTCCTCTGAGACTATTGGGCAGATATCAACAGATATCAACCAAATTTGGCAGGAAGCATTCTTAGGAGAAGGGGATTCAAGATTGTACAAATGAAGTACCTAACACCCCAAAAATTAGTATAAGCTATTAGTTTGAAAAAGAAAGTTATTTATAGACTGATGTCTCATTGGTTCCTGAGTAACTCATATTTACTGTTCTTCATGATAATAATTTTTTTCTTGTTGTTCTTTTACAGTTGATAAATTACATTCCATATCATTGCTTCTTGAGGCCTTTGGCAACAGCCGAACCATTCTCAACACCAATGCCAGTCGATTTTCGCAATTGACCACATTAGACTTTGACCATTCTGGACAGATAGCCTCAGCTTCCTTGCAGGTAAAATCTCTCTTGGATATGGTTTGCTCATATGGATTAGATATTTTGACATCTTTATTTACAAGACTGCTCTGTCAACATTGTACGATAAAACATTTTATATGAATTTTGTATTTTCAAGCGAATATTTCGTGAGTCTGTAGAAATATAACCCAAAGTACTTGATTTGCAACTTTCCTTTTCCTTATTAATTCAGTTATTCTGATCCTTCTGCTTCCATTGTCCTTTAACTTTGCTTGTTATTGCTACCCCACCAAAACTGTTGGGAGATATTCATATTGAACCTTGTTTTAACTTCTTTCAACAAATTTAGTCAAACTATCCTCCATAAATCAGTATCAAGTGTTCCTCAAGACCTATTCTTTGTCAATTCTATTTAACTATTACTTATCTCTTTGTGATATTTCACTAATACTTTCATTTTCCCTATGTTTTGTAGGTGTTCCTATTTGAGAAGACAAGAGTTATCAGACGTACTAATACTTTTATTTTCCCTATGTTTTGTAGGTGTTCCTTTTTGAGAAGACGAGAGTTGTTAGACGACCAGAAGGAGAGCCAAGTTTTCATGTGTTCTATCAAATGTTAGCAGGAGTTGATTCCACTCTCAGGTATTATACAATATGTGGTTTTATGACAGCCAACGTATTATACAATATGTGGTTTTATGACAGCCAACGTTTGACTCAGGTATTATACAATATGTGGTTTTATGACAGCCAACGTTTGACTCGGGTATTATACAATATGTGGTTTTATGACAGCCAACGTATTATACAATATGAGGTTTTATGACAGCCAATGTTTGACTCAGGTATTATACAATATGTGGTTTTATGACAGCCAATGTTTGACTCAGGTATTATACAATATGTGGTTTTATGACAGCCAATGTTTGACTCGGGTATTATACAATATGTGGTTTTATGACAGCCAACGTTTGACTCATGCAGTACTTTAAAATATTGTTACTCATTTGCTGAGTTCACTTTAAATTGAAATGATTGAGACTTTACACCAAACACAAAATTGTATTTGCCTCTGGCCAGTTTTTGTTGTTGTCTGGTATGATTCTTTGGTTAATTACAATTACCTGTACACTGTTTATACTATTCTGTCATTTTCATCTTGTTTGAAATAGTTTCATAGACATACATCTGGATTAGAAGAGAAATAAAATTGCCCCGGAGGAAATAATTTGAAATTATTTTTCATGCCACATCTTTTCCATCTTCTTTTCAGAAATGATCTACAGTTGAATACCTTGAATGAGCCAAACCTGTTCATGACACCATTACAAAGAGTAAGACCATGCTTTACTTGTGTAAATGTTCAACTTTATCAAAGTGGCTCACCACTGCATTCATTTTGGTGGCATTTTGTCATATTTTCTTGTCACTTCACTAAAATCTTAAAGTCATTATGGATGTAACACAACACAATAATTCATTTGTTAAAGAGATTGAATTGTAAATATGTATCTGTTAGAGTCATTTTAACAAATAATTTCATTATGAAATAGTACTGCTTTTCTAAAAATTAAAACATGTATGGTTGTAGAAATTGATGGTGAAATACGGTAAAAGTTAAACTGGAAAACACAATTTAAGGAAGTTGTTTTAGACTTATTTATTGTAGTATAAATATTTTATAAGAAGATAATTATTTCTATTTCAAATTAACAATTTTGTGTTTCAATATTAAAATGTTAAGAATCTTAAGAATTGCAAACATTACTGAAACTAATGAGTTATTGACCATTTACAGACAGAAGACAGACAAAGAGCATCAGGTTCATGGGCCAAAATTTACAATGCAATGGATGTTGTTGGTATCACCGATGAAGAAAGAAGAGCCCTGTGCTATGTCTTGGCTGCTATATACCACTTAGGTGTTGCTGGTGCTGTACGAGGTAAGTTTAAAATTAAATTTGAACATGTTTTGTTGTCATGGCTAATCACTTTGAATACACTTGGTAGAAGCAGTACCACAAATTCCTGCAATCTAATGTTGTATAATGGTGTTTTGCAGTATAGCAGTAAATGCAAATATTAAAGGATGAAAATCAGTTAACGCATGATATTTTTTCATTTGGTGTGGCAATCGCCTTCAATATCCCTTCAAATGAGCAACTTCAGCTATGAGAGCATAACTGCAGCATGTGCCAAAGCACAGCGTTCTCGCTCGAGGCATGTGAATGCGCGTAAAATAGTCATGCAGAAAACACAAATTTTAAACGCTTTAAACCCCTTTATAACAATTGATTTATTTTTATTGTTTTTAATGTAAATACAAACGAAAATATAAGTAATAAACTGCTTAGATGTTGCAGACTACTAGCATAGCTGCAGCATGTCATTGAATGTGTCACAGACAAACTTATCAAGGAGTGCTAACACGCTACATTCAGTTTGTCTGTGACACATGCTGCAACATCTATGCAGTTTATTGCTTAATTATTTGTTCAATCTTTGCAGTTGATGTGTTGGTATTCCATATGGATTATTATTTCGAATGCACTGTTTTCCTAATAAAGGGAAAAAGTCGAATTGCATTGGAAGCTATTCTGTATACAATTGATGTTACTTCTGATCTCCTCAAAAACTAACAATCCCTTAGGATAAATTGAACTCATCCAATAATTTTTCGAGATTATACCCTTGAAGACTTATGATAAGTAAATAAGGGTTCTATAAAAAAGAATAAGGGAAGGAGGTTAGTTTACTTTAAGCATAGCAAAATTACTTGCTTATGTCCGGCTAGTCAAAAAACTAAACAATCAAGGTAAGAAATACAACTGAAGCAATCAATGTAAGTCTTTAACTACAGTGAGTTATCTTTTCCTTTATACTTCAAATGCTAAAAGTTGCTTCCATGAATATTTATATTTCCAGGTAAATGATACTGAATAACACATAGACAGACTTTTCAGTTAATTCACACAAATGTCACCAGTTAGATGAACAAGCCTTTGTTGTAATTTTATTTTTGATTTTTTATAAAAACAAACTAAATGTCTTTTCCAGGTCAGAACAACAAGCCCCAGTTTGCTCGGCCAGCAGCAGCACAGAAGGCAGGGACGCTATTAGGTCTCCCTGTAGAGGAACTGTCTCGACAGATATTTACTTCAGCAGGGTCTAATAGTTTGAACAGAAGTTCATCTATGAGGTAAACTACATAATAACTTTATTTGCTTCATCAGGGTCTAATGCTTTAACAGGAGATCTTTTTTTAGTAAACAACCAAATCACTATGTATTTTCTAATACAGATATTTCCATTTATTTTAAGTGCATGTATGTGTTAGTAAATTCTGTGCAAAATACTCGGTTTGAAAGCTTTTAAAATATTATGATACTGAATGTCAATAGAAATTACAGTACTGTAGTTTAAACTCTCAAAATCAATTATTAGGTAATTGAAATCCTCCTTTTTTATGAAAAGAGTTACAAAAGGTTTTATTTCTATTTCAAATTCAATTTAGTTCTAATAGATACAACATGACTCTATTAAACTCATGATATATATTTTGTTGATACAGAGGCAGCCCAGCAGACAAGGGAGCTAGTGAGGCTCATCAGAATGCCATGGATGCCCTGGAAGGATTTGTTATTGGTCTCTACTCCGATGTCTTTAATGCCTTAGTCTCTCTGATTAATAGGTAAAGCTTTCCTCATATTCTGTTTTTGGATAGCATACCATATACATAGAGGAACTCAAACAATTACCATTAAAATCAGTATTTATGAAACTGTTACAAATTTTTACATAATAGCCAGTCTCTGGCAAGCTAACATTAAACATTCTTAATGAGTTTCATAAATTCCATATGCAATAGAAACGAGTTTCAGATTCATTTTATGATATGACTCAAATAAAAAGTGATCTGTGTGATTTTATCATACAAATTGTTTGAAACATGTGAAAATTAGTGCTGAATGCCTTCACCGTAACAATGAAATATGACATCATACCATTGTTATCATAATCAAGTGTTACGTGGTACATAACAAAAAATTAATGTGATGGTGTTATGCTACTCAATAAAATACATGTTGTATGATGGATACGTATATCATCAGTTTTTCCATGTTTATATAATGCAGAACAATTCAGTTTTGTTTCCTGCTTAATTGCTTTATAGGCTAGTAAATTTATAATATTAATGAGGATTGTGTGGTGTGTCAACATATTTGAAAAAACAAACAAGCAGAAAATACACTCTTTTCTTTCCTATGCGATCCTTTTCTTAATAATTGAAATATAAATTTTGATTGCTAAAAAACTTGCTGTATGAAGCATCGTCTGTTTAAAACTTGAAATTTTTATGAAAATTTCAAAACAATATAATAAAACTGAGATTAGATATTCTTTCCATGTATCCAAATTTGTAGAAATAGAAGGAACTGTAAATTAATATTCATCTAGAAATGTTTTGAAAATTTTGCAGGTCCTTGTCTTCAACATACAGAACATCTACGTCTATGACAATGATAGATACTCCAGGGTTCCAGAATCCTGCTACATGTGGTCGACAGAGCGGGGCCACGTTTGAAGATTTGTGTCACAATTACACACAGGAGAGACTCCAACTATTTTTCCATGATCGAACATTTACCATACAACAGGATAGGTACAGTCAGGTAAGGGAGATAACTCAGGGTTACTGTACCCTAAACGAAGGCATTATATTCTAATGTTAGTAACTGAGGGTCACATGGTCACATGACTGAATTTTACATTAATTTCAAACAGAATGTGCCGTTCTGCCTCTTTGTAAAGGAATTCTATATGTGAACAAATCTTGAAGCTTTAAGAATATTTAGTTTTAGCAAAAACAAATTTAACGATACCTTCAAAAACAATAAGCTGGTGCCAATTCATTTCTGATCAATACTTCTGCCTAGAATGGCATACATCTGATTCAGAATATCTATTAAAATTGTGGTTATTTTACTTCTTCTGTAAATTTTGGAATCAATAGGTCAATAAAACATAGAGGACAATAGTTTAACGCTGTCAAGAATTTCTTTATTTCAGTTGTGTTGACATAATTATATTCTGTTTTTAATCAATATTTACAATCTTACTGTTGCAGGAAAATATTGAGTGTGATTTTGAGTTTATTACAAGCAGTCCAGTTGCTATGGTGTCTCTGATAGACAAACAAGCACAACAATTACTGGTAAGTTATGTTACTGCAGATCTACTGAGGATTTTTTTATTTCCTTGTTATATACACAGAAACTACCACAGGACAGTTGTCTAAGTTATACATAATAAATTAAACATCTTTTTACAGAGTTATCTTTCCTTGACAAGAAAAAGAAAGGATACATTCTGAAAAGTTTTACTTTTATAACTCGATTCTTGTTCACTAATCTTGTGTCACTCAAATCTATAGCTTGATAGAGTTAAACATCTTTATTACTAAAAAAAAGTATTCAAAAGTTTTATGAAAATGTGGCTGTGTAAATTGGAAATTGTAAGAAACAGTTTTTAATTTGCATTACTGAAACATATATTATATATATTATCTTGTGTGAGGTTTTATTGTGTGAAGAAAATATGCTCAAAAATCTAAAGTTATGATAAAAGATGAAAGGAAAAAACTTTGAAAACAATGAGTGTGTTAGACTATCACATGTATGATTAATATATTAGTTTTCTACTGTAGACCAATTTTGATTCATGGCGAGTATATTTCATGATTTATCTGCAATGCATCGATGGCAAATTAAAAAAACAAACTGCATTGGTATTTTGATAAAATAAGGACTTCTGTCCAAGTTTGAGGAAACAATGAAGAAATACACATTGTTAAAATAAATTATATGTGAAGTTGGTTTATGGTTTTAAAGCTCTTCTTTACTTTTGTTTCGTTTTGTTTTTGAGAAATGTATGTTTTGACACTTTTCTTTCTGAAGATTCACAATCGAGCGGTTATCTCTAGTAAGCAAAATACTCATAATGATGTCAGCAAGCACGAGCACACACATAATGCTCACAATGCAGATGAGGTATTCATGGTGATTTGATTTAAATGGTTGTAGGTTTTTACTCTTCAAGAAAAAGCATGATCCAACACTTTCATTTCAAAAAGTTTGATCCTTAAATTTAGAATTCTTTTTCTTCAGTTTTATGCACAATAATGAACTTAGCAAATTTCAAACCTCTATATCTCTTTGATACATGCTTAATATCAAGTAGGTAATTGGTTTATAAATAATAACTAATTTCGAAGATGATAAAAATGAAATGAAAAGTTAATGTGAAAAAAACCAGACATATGTTTTTGGACAGTTCATTTTATTAGATTTTTTTTTTTAAATTAGTAAAAAAGAAATTTGTTTTCTCTCTGAAATTCATTTCTGAATTCTAATATGTTTCCATGTATAAATTATAAATCTTAACATGAAATGTTGAATCATGTTAACACCTTAGATTCCTTGTTGAAAAAGGAAAACTACGAGAAGTTACAGGTGTGCTTGAGTGTTTAGGTAGTGCACAGTGCAATTAACAGATTTCCATGTGAAAAAATAACATTTATGTGTAATTTACTCTAGACAATCCGTGGTGGCAGGGGTAATGTTATTTGGTTTTGTCGTTATTAATAAGAAATGTCAAATTTGTGGTTTAAAATGTTTGTCTTGTGTAGATGTAGTGTATTTTTGTCTTCCAGAAAGAAACTAAATTTTTCTTTGTTAGTAATAACAGAAAGTATTAGGAATAAATACAAAGCCTAATTAAGATTTTGACAAATCATGTGACTGAATCAACTGAGAACTATTTGTTTGCAAAATGTGATTCCTTCTGGTCACTCTGAAAATGGAATTAGGTTTTTAGGTTTATGATGATGTTGTATCTACATTGTAATGATAGTTCATCATTAGTTCTTAATAGTAGTTGTAAACATAATTTTTGAAGAGGCACTTGTTCTGAGGTAATTCTGTTGAATTGTTTTCTGCGCAGAACCTGTGTCGGTCCTTTTGAACACAAAAGTCTTGTACACTTTACATTTCTAAGGAATTGGTTGGATTTGACATACTGCACTGCTTTCATTTCTTAATTAAAATCAAAGCTTTACAGAAATATGTTTATTTGGGTTAATTAAGATATATGTGATTTATAAGTAGTTATTATTGTTGCTGCACTGGTAGAGTTATCCCCCTTTCTCTTATTTGACATTACCATTAGCTACATGTATTTTACACCTTAAACCTTGGAAGATCCCATGCATGCCACATTGGTCACATACCAAACTCTATAATTAATCAAGATCATGTAAGTTGCTTTGCAGTGTGACAAAATTGTATAAGGAAACACAGAGTTGTCTCCCCTGCTCATTTTCTTCACAAGATTGTCTAAGTTTCAGTAACCCCAGGAATTCACCATTTGTCTATGAAATTATGATTTGAAATGTTTTAATTGAATTTATAAGTACAATATAAAAAGATTTTCTTTGTTTGCGAGTTATTTTAAGGAGCTTCCATACAGATTCATTGCAAATGATTTGCCTATTTTAGCTGTAGATTTGTTGCTATGTTTTCTTCAATTTAAATAAAAAACATTTTTCTTTTCTTTTTCGATCTTTTATTCAACAATTTTTGCTTAAAAGTTTGCATGAATCAAAAGAATTTGGAAAAAAAACTCCAAAGACATTTAGCAGAGATATGTCACCTTCAGTACACTGGCTTTCACTTGTCACCTACAGAAAGAACCTCAGCATGCCATACTTAAATAACTGCAATAAATTGCTTTCATTTCTTTTGTCGATCTTTTATTTAAGAGTTGCTAAAAAGTTTGCATGCAACAAGAGAGTTTAAAACAAAAATTAAAAACATTTAGCAGAGATATGTCGCCTACAATACACTGGCTTTCACACACACAACCTACAGAAAGTGCCCCAGCATGACACAATTATACTGATACAAATTGCTTTTATCTTCAGTATAATAACAGCAAAACTGAATAAATTTTTGTTTTTGATAAATTTGGTGAAATTAGCATTAATATAATTTGTTAAAATCGAAAAAAGTGACCAATACAAATTTAGATCCTTAACCACTGTGTTTTTTACTATAAGCTGAATAGAAAATCACTATAAGTGCTTGGCTCATATTTTTGAGAGAAAAAAGCTTATATTGAACTGAATGTTTTAGTTTGTCGTCTTCTGTCAGTTCATCATGCCATATTTGCCATTAGAAGGCGGGTAAAGTTACATTGGGTATTTAACAATTTAAGTACCCACACTTCTTGTTTGTGACAGAACTTTTACTTGACACTGTGCTAGTAATTTTATTTATTTGATACTTTGAATCAACTTTGATTGGATTTGATTTAATTACAAATGGATGAAATAAGTTGACATTATGAGGCAAATCACAGTTTCTTATAAGCACTTTATCCTTTGAATATTTCTATATTTGATTTAATTTATTTTTTCTACTAATTTTTTAATGCATTGAATTTTTTTTTTTGATTTACATAGATACTAAAATTATGATACTGAAACTAAGCATATATTTCACTTTTAAAATCATCATGTATCCATGGTAACAGTAATGTGGTGTTAGTTGGCAAGATATTTGCATTGAAAGCATAATTTGTTATGCAACAAACAGATACTATGCTAATTGCTAATTATTTGAATGAAGAAGAGATATCAAATTTGAAATCTGTAATCTTTAAATCTTAATTTGTCATTTCTTAGGTGCGTACATCATCTCAGGACTTGAAAGAGAGTGAAAAAAAAGGGTTGCTATGGTTACTAGACGAGGAGGCAATTTTCCCTGGTGCTACTGAGGACTCATTCATGGACAGATTGTTCAAAAATCATGGAGACCAGAAAGTCAGACGTATGTACAACACAGATATAAGATGAAGAACTTCATCTATTTTTAAGATCTTAATAAATTTATTGTTATTTTAGTTACTAGAGTATTAAATTGAACTTCATTCTTTTCAAGATCTTCATAATTTATTGACGATTTAGTTACCAGAGCTTTGAATTAGCATTCATCTTTAAAAATCAGTAAGGAAAAATATAAATTTGAATTTTGATAATGTACAGCTTTACATCATGATGTCTTTAATTTTTTTGACTGTTAAATGCTTGTTTGTAGGAGACAGTTTGCTAAGGAAAGCCTCGTCTATAGGCAACACTTTTATCCTGAACCACTTCCAGGGAACTAACCCTGTTCAGTACAATGCCAACAGCTGGCTTAAAATCTGCCGAGAAAACCCTCAAATTAAGGTCGCTACACAAGTCTTACAGGACTCTAAAAGGTAAGTGTATCAAATCAACATGTATATGTAAAAAATGTTCGATTATTGCCACTTACAATCTCAGAGATAAATAATAGTAAAGAGCTTGATTCAGTTAAGATTGATAGTCTGTTATGTATGTGTAGATTGATAGTCTGTTATGTATGTGTAGATTGATAGTCTGTTATGTATGTGTAGATTGATAGTCTGTTATGTATGTGTAGATTGATAGTCTGTTATGTATGTGTAGATTGATAGTCTGTTATGTATGTGTAGATTGATAGTCTGTTATGTATGTGTAGATTGATAGTCTGTTATGTATGTGTAGATTGATAGTCTGTTATGTATGTGTAGATTGATAGTCTGTTATGTATGTGTAGATTGATAGTCTGTTATGTATGTGT
>JAUMGZ010174908.1:0-14564 GCA_032359645.1 Pododesmus macrochisma | reverse complement strand
CTATACAACCTCAGTATATTATATTTTACAAGGCCACCCAGTGAGTCAGGGTCTACTCCAACGAGTTACCATACAACCTCAGTATATAATATTGTACAAGGCCACCCAGTAGGTCAGGGTCTACTCCAAAGTGTTACCATTCAACCTCAGTATATGATATTTTACAAGACCACCCAGTAAGTCAGGGTCTACTCCAAAGTGTTACCATACAACCTCAGTATATAATATTTCACAAAGCCACTCAGTAAGTCAGGGTCGACGCCAGTGTGTGTCTATACAACCTCAGTATATTATATTTTACAAGGCCACCCAGTGAGTCAGGGTCTACTCCAACGAGTTACCATACAACTTCAGTATATTATATTGTACAAGGCCACTCAGTAAGTCAGGGTCTACTCCAAAGTGTTAAAATAAAACCTCAGTATATAATATTTTACAACCCTTAAAGTAAGGGTTTATTCCAAAGTGTTACCATACAACCACCCAGTAAGTTAGGGTCTACTCCAAAGTGTTACCATACAACCTCAGTATATAATATTTTACAAGGCCACCCAGTAAGTCTGGGTCTACTCCAGTGTGTTACCATACAACCTCAGTATATTATATTTTACAAGGCCAACCAGTAAGTCAGGGTCTACACCAAAGAATTTCCATACAACCTCAGTAAAATATATTTTACAAAGCCACTGAGTAAATCAGGGTCTTCTCTAAAGTGTTACCGATCAACCTCAGTATTATATTTTTTAGAAAGCGACTCAGTAAATCGGGGTTTACTCCAAAGTTTTACCATACAACCTTAGTATATTATATTTTACAAGGCCACTCAGTAAGCCAGGGTCGACTCAAAAGTGTTAACATACAACCTCAGTATGTAATATTTTACAAGGTCACCCAGTAAGTCAGGGTCTAACCCAAAGTGTTACCATACAACCTCAGTATTAGATATTTTACAAAGCCACTCAGTAAATCAGGGTCTACTCCAAAGTGTTGCCATACAACCTTAGTATAATATATTTACAAGGCCACCCAGTAAGTCAGGGTCTACTCTAAAGTGTTACCATACAACCTCAGTATTATTTATATTTAACATTTGATACATTAATTACTGCCTTTGTTTGAGTGTAATCTTGGAGATTGATAACTTGACTACTGCCCTTGTTGGAGTGTGCTGAGTGAGATTAATATCTTTACTACTGCCCTTGTTTGAGTGTGATCTTGGAGATTGATATCTTTATTACTGCCCTTGTTTGAGTGTGATCTTTGAGATTGGTCACGTTACTACTGACCTTGTTTGAGTGTGATCTTGGAGATTGATATCGTTACTACTACCCTTGTTTGGGTGTGATCTTGGAGATTGATAACTTTACTACTGCCCTTGGAGATTGATTACTTTACTACTGCCCTTGTTTGGGTGCGATCTTGGAGATTGATAACTTTATTACTGCCCTTGTTTGAATGTGATCTTTGAGATTGGTCACGTTACTACTAACCTTGTTTGAGTGTGATCTTGGAGATTGATATCGTTACTACTGCTCTTGTTTAAGCGTGATTTGGGAGTTTGGTAACTTATCACCACCCTTGTTGGAGTGTTCTGAGGGAGATTGATATCGTTACTTCTGCCCTTGTTTGAGTTTGATCTTGGAGATTGATAACTTTATTACTGCCCTTGTTTGAGTGTGATCTGGGAGACTGATAACGTTATTACTGCCCTTGTTTGAGTGTGATGATGGAGATTGATAACGTTATTACTGCCCTTGTTTGAGTGTGATAATGGAGATTGATAACTTTATTACTGCCCTTGTTTGAGTGTGATGATGGAGATTGATAACGTTATTACTGCCCTTGTTTGAGTGTGATGATGGAGATTGATAACTTTATAACTGCCCTTGTTTGAGTGTGATGATGAAGATTGATAACTTTATTACTGCCCTTGTTTGAGTGTGATGATGGAGATTGATTACTTTACTAGTGCCCTTGTTTGGGTGCGATCTTGGAGATTGATAACTTTATTACTGCCCTTGTTTGAGTGTGATGAGGGAGATTGATAACGTTATTACTGCCCTTGTTTGAGTGTGATGATGGAGATTGGTAACTTTATTACTGCCCTTGTTTGAGTGTGATGAGGGAGATTGATTACTTTATTACTGCCCTTGTTTGAGTGTGATCTTTGAGATTGATAACGTTATTACTGCCCTTGTTTGAGTGTGATGATGGAGATTGATAACTTTATAACTACCCTTGTTTGAGTGTGATGATGGAGATTGATAATGTTATTACTGCCCTTGTTTGAGTGTGATGAGGGAGATTGATAATGTAACAACTGCTCGTTTGAGCGTGATTTGGGAATTTGGTAAATTTATAACTGCCCTTGTTTGAGTGTGATCTTTGAGATAGATAAGGTTACTACTGCTCTTGTTTGAGTGTGATCTTTGAGATAGATAAGGTTACTACTGCTCTTGTTTGAGTGTGATCTTTGAGATTGATAAGGTTACTTCTGCTCTTGTTTGAGTGTGATCTGGGAGATTGATAATTTTATTACAATATACAGAAGACTCAGGTTTATTGAGTATCGTTCTGTCTGGATTTAATTATTTTTTGTTGTTGATATTACAGCTGCCGAGGGGACCCTAGCATGTAGTCACGAACGTTCATACGCACTTTATACAGAATCAATTCAGTCATCGTGCCCGTTTTTTGCCTACCCTTGTACTAGTCCTGACGAGTTCAAGAGTGGGCACTGCCTAAGGTGTAATGGCAATGATTGTTCAGAAATGGGTTTTAATTCCAACAAGTTCTCAGGGAGAGGATCGATGTATCTTGAAACGCAAGGCACAATGCCTTTTTGTAGTAAGTAATTTTAAAAACAGTATGAATGGAATCAACAGAACGAGAGACATTGACAAACAGACAATAATTGCGTCAAACAATTAAGCACCAGAATGTAAGTAATTAAATTGACACCACAACAATCATCAAAACTAGTAATCCATGCAGACCGACTTATGACGGTCACACAGCACGAAACCAGGCGGTGTGGTTAAACCGGTTAATGAGGCCTCAACCTTTCCACCTCCCGCATGAGACTAGAGGTCTTAAGTATAGACATTTAATAAATACACAATCCCTTTAGAAAACCTACATTGTTTTGCTTCTAGTTTACAAAAGAAGACATGTTTCATATTAAGTGTAATAGCTGCATTATGTGCGCGTCCATGTTTCTATATTATGAGGCATATTCAATTAAGTCACGTCTTTAAAATAATCGCCTGATTTTCTTAAAGCTCTCATTCCTACTGTATAAATTTTTGTATCGAACCACAACGAACTGGCATTGTTGGAGAGAATTGCTTTAGATGTTCGGATTCTTTTTTTTTTAAGTTTGTTTTTGTTCTGTTTAATATTGATTGCGCATTTTTCAGATCGTTTCGATTCGCGGATGTGCTGTGACAGTTAAAAAGAACCCCGCCATACTGTCGTTGTGTATTCGCGGGAAATCGTTCCTCTTCTTTGCAATTCGGTGTGACTCTTGTCGCTTCGTTGTTATAATCTCCGCTTTTCGTTGTGGTTCTGGTTCAATTTCTGCCACGGGGGAAAATATAGAATGGTGGTAGAACGACTCGATTTAAAATGAGTACTGCATCGTTCTGACACGTTCCAGCTCTTTCTACTTCACATTCTAGTTAGTTGCGCTTCCGTTCTACATCTACCTGTTCCGTTGCGTTCAGTAACACATCGTTGTACGTCTTCGCCTACTGGTGTCACATTTTAACAAATTATTCGTGACTTAAATCGTTGTAACCATTTTGCAAGGTTTCCTTGTGGTTTGCTTAAAAATCGCCACAGTGCGGCTAGAAGTTTAGTGACAATACAACAATAAGAGATATTGGTTCAAAAGAAAACAATGTAATGTACTCGAGTAAGATATCATTTAAATATAACCAATGTACGTAAAGGAAATGGAGGAATAAAAGCATAAACCTAAATAAACAAGACCATGAGTCAATATTGACAATGATTTGATTACTTGTTTGATAAGTTTCTGGTGAAAAACACATAATGTTACTCCTTGATATTTGTTTTAAAATAAATGTATATAAAACGTTTAAGGGTTCACATAATAATTTCAAACTTAAAGAAATAGAAATCAAGGCGAAATTAGATCCGCAGATCAAAATATGTTGAAAAACAATAGCCACAAAAACGCCATGTAATGAACTGTATTTAATATGTTCTGGTTACAGACTACCACTACCAGCTGAATGTGACAGGAAACAATAACATGGATGGCATGCTGACCGTTGTGCTTCAAGGAACTAAAGGCAATAGTAGTCCTGTCAAACTTATGACGTACGTACATTACATTGACATAAAATAGACATGTGGTAATGTTTCCTTTTAAAATCAATATTTGAATAAAAAAAATTTACATTTGTATACTAAACATATGTAAATAACTTGACTTTTTGGATTTCATTACTGCTATTGAGATAAGAAGGTGTTTCCCTGTGTCAAACGGTTCTAGAAGTTTATAAGATCTTAATTTCCCAATTGGCAGGGAAGACGACACCACGCGTTGAACTCCAAGGACCTTACAAGGTATCAAGTTAGATGGAATAATGTTGGCACATGAGCTTTCTCTCTCTTCTTGCCTGTTGTTGAAGCTCTCGACAGAATCAGAAAACGTTTGGCAGAAAACGTTTGGCAGAAAACGGGGTCCTAGCTGAGAGGAAGAATTTTTCAGTGGAAGACATCATTGTTGCGGAATTCGTTCTAACCAAAGCATACAGTCAGAGGTTCGGGGCGTCTCTATGAAGTCGTGAAACGATATGTTAGAATGCACTTGAAGTTACAGTTTGTAAACCACACACCACGATCAGACAAATGTTGGTACATATAAAAGACAAGTGCGACGAACATGGCACTACCGATTGTGTTTACCAGATCACATGCGGTACATGTGATACATCAGGGAAACAGGGAGACAGTTTTCAGTCAGGTTGAAAGAACACCAAAACAACGTTGAGTTCACCAGATCAAATAGAAAATATTTCCTGAGCGAGTTCAATGAGATTGCAATCACAGATCATGTAACCCAAGATAATCTGCCATCGAATTGAAAAAAATAAGTTGTTGGACAGAGTAAGTCAGATAAACAAGAGGCGACTTGGATGAGAAATATAAGAAATCTTCAACAAAGACGAGAGGGGCTACAATCTAAGTCACGTGAGGGACCACAGTTTGGCAGTTCCATCTAGCGGCCATGAGAAGAATCACAAATCATTTCCTGAAAAGAATGACGATGCCAACCGAAACGTTCATTTTTTCATTTTGATGACTTGTGTTATAATTCACATTTTTCCAGTTACACTTCCACAACAAGATGAAGATTTCTTTTTTTGATTTTGGTTTTAATATGCTATATATGTTTCATGTTTATCATTTTGGTTTGCTTGGGACCATTGACTTATGACTTTATGAAAAGTGTTTTGGTTTATTCATTGTTACGTGACTCGTTACTCTTAAGATATAATTTTAAATCTAAAAAAATATTGTTGTATCATATTTTGATTTATTTAGATATTCATTACACATCCGACTCTTATTGATGTTTGGTATTCTTCCATATAGTATATAAAAAGAAAAGTACATTATATATTATGGAGCACAGCTACAAAAAACTTCTCAAATTAAGAAACACAAGCAATAAATCACAATGAAACTATCGTATATGCTACGATACACATGTATGTATACCTCAACAGATGAAGAAGGGATTATACAACTGATATTTTTCTAAGAAAAAATAAAAGCTTTCAGTATTATGCATAATCATAATTTATTTCTGCAGTGCTAACGAGGTACATACGCAAGGTCATATCGTATCAAAGTACTTCCGGGTCAAGGAAGATGTTGGAGAAGTCCGGTCAATAGCTTTAGGATATGAAAAAACAACGAGTATTGTAACAGGCTGGGCATATCCTGAATACTGGACACTGATGGGGTTGTCTCTTTTTAGTGGAGAGACACAGCAATTGTAAGTACATATCCTGAATGCTTGACATAAATGAGTCTGTAGGTCTTTAGTGGAGAGGTTCAGCGAATGAAAATACATTTGTGAGTAGAATTACAAGTATGATTCGCTCTTTGATTAAAGACTTTTAACGCGATTGTATTCAACGATTTATATGAAAGTTTGTGTTCATCGATGTAAACATTAAAGTATAAATATGAATCGTTAAGAATGCAGGCATGGTTCTTACTCATTGTCGTACTAGCTTTACTGCTTTGCTTCCATGATACTTTTTTCTGATTTTATTCCTATCATATTAAGGATGTATTAGTGTGAGGGTTTGACCGGAAGTAGGGTATAATCTGCTTTAAAACACGTTACCTAATACTTAGATAAATAAATTGTGTTAATTCACTAATTAGATGCTAAGAGTAATCTTTTCCCAATAAAAATACCAAAGAACAGAGCCAGCATCAAGTTATAGCAGAGGGACTACATTTGTTGCGACGAACTTTGATGTTGTGATGCGGTTTTGACGTACATAAAATATGACGTTTTGCCTTGCTAGGGTAATTCAAAGTTAAATAACTTTTGAACCAAAGGATGTAATTCAATAAAATTTGCCAGAACAATTCTCAAATCACATGGACTTTAATTCCACTAATATGTCTGCGGTATATGTTTTTTTCAAAGTTTTTGGGGCTTCGGCAACCCATAATTTTTATTTGAAAATTTTGTTCGTTTTTAAAGTCCCTGTCTTCGTGACAAATTTGGAAAAAAGTTTTTTAAACAAATTCTACAAGTTGATATATAAGAAAATCATTAAATCTTTTGGCATATTTTTTGGTATCTAAGGAATTCTATCGCATGATTAGTCTGCAAAAATAGAAAAAAAAAATAAAACAATTCTAACTTCAGCTGACATTTATATTTTATTAATATTGTTTTTGAATAGAAACTTCCTTTCTGGTATGCATAATAAGAGATGTGAACACACAACTTCTTTGTAAAGAAATTCGGGAAAATTCCAATTTTAGCTACTTTCAAACGCACTACTTTCGAGAGGCTCTATACGCAAAAGAAGTGCAGCAATATATAATTTTGTTTATGTTAATGTCTTTTCAACAATACTAAAAAAGTTTAATTTTATAAAATGTTCGGTTCTCACACTCATACATCCTAAATGGTGTTTCTCCTTTGCTCTTTCGTAACGGTATTAGTGACATATATTTTCGGTTATACATGTTTCCTTTTCTACTTTGGAAAAGGTTGCCATATACTGGAATGACACGGAAGCATCACGGCGGGTTACACATGTGAAGCAGGAAACGCCTACTCAATTGCGAGTACCTGGTTTCACTTCTAGTGTTTTATATTACTTATTTATATCAGTTATTCGATCTGTTTTCTTTTTTAGTTAATAATTGTATGGTTTTTATTCTGTGTGAATCCACGTTTTCCTTTTGCTTGCCTATGTCCATTGATTTACAGCTTTTGAATATCGTCTTGGTTTTTCGTATTTACTGCCGTATGATTGTAATCTTCGTTTGTTCTTTCAGGTCTACCTACTGTGCTTATGGCAAGAATGTAACAAATCATAACGCTGTCTTGGTTGGCCTTTCCGGAACATGCTAATATTGACGTTTACGCAAACATGAATTTAATTCTGTCGATTTCAAGTTGTTCGTTTATTTGCTTGAAATTTTACCGTATTACAAATCTACAATATTTAATTTTTACCAAACGCCAATTCTTACTCGAACGCAGTGCTAATTTATCAGTTGAAAGTCTTCTGAATTATCGTTTTGTGATGCCATCAATAACTTTTGCTTAATACGATGTTTTGTAATGCCATGCTTTACATAACTTCACTCTTAATCATCCATCAATAGGGTTTTTTAGTTATATCATTCACTAGTATTTTACACTTTAATACGTGTATACATGTATATGTATATACAGAACTTGCTTTTAATGTTAAGGTAAATTGCCAGTGGCAACATTTCTCAATAGAATTTCTTCAAACTTGGTGGTTTTTAAGGTTAAAAAAATTTAGTCGCATAATAATTATAGGTCGTCAGCATTTTCACGATTTGAAATGGGATTTTATTTTCGAAAAAAAAAATTGAAAAATAAATTCCATAAAAATTACGCTGACATTAATCATTTTTGAAATTTAAGTATTTCCATTTAATTAATGCTACAAACGTGTAAATTGAATTATTTAAGAATTTTTTTTCTTTCTAAAATTGAAATTGTTTAAAAAAAAAAACCCATATACTCATGGCATGTAATAGCATATATACGAAATAGGTAGCTAGTTTCCTGAATTATAGAAAAATGGACACATGTGACTCGATGATAATAAATAAACAGTGTTGCTTTAAAATACTTTAATATGAAAATTAAAAACAGGTTGCTTGGAATCAACAGAACGAGAAACATTGACAAACCAACAATAACCGCATCAAATAATTCAGCACCAGAATGAAACGAGATAAATTGACTTCACAACAATTCCCCAGGATAGTTATACATGCGGACCGACTTAGGACGGTAACCCAGTACGAAAATAGGCGGTGTGTTTAAATCGGTTAACGAGGCCTCAATTTTCTCACTTACGGCATGAGACATAAAATGTCTTTAAGTATGGAAATAACACACTGTAAGATTAATAGTTTATATACAACATCCATCAGTTAAGATAAATGAATTTACAGAACATACATTATGGTAAGTCTCCTTGCATTGGTTTTAAAACTAGGAATGTTTGTTTGTGTTATTGTTTGTTTCAATGGGGCTTAGCGTCCCTTCATCTCATTTAGGTCATATCGAGACGGTGTCTGCTTGCAACAGTGCGCACTTATGGCGACCTGTTAGTGCTGTCTCACTGAAATATCCGTGACGCGGCAGACATATTGACATGATACTCCACTCGGTCACTTTATACTGACACCTAGCCAACCAGTCCTTCTCCTACCCATTTATGCTGCGTGTTAAGCAGGGAGCGAGAAGAGTGCCCAAATTTAACGTCTTTTGATATGGCGCCGCCAGGATTCAAACCCGCGATCGCGGATTCTCTTCACCAGTGTACCGACACAAGGTGAACACGCTAACCACTCAGCCACCGCGCCGGTAAAGCTAGAAATGCAAATTCAGTTCCGGTTTGGCAATGCAATCAATCAACCTTAAAGGTTTTTTTAACTGTGTTCGGCCTAAGGTACGTGACCCCCGTTTGTTAAGTGGAAAGGTTGGGACCTCGTTAACTATGATGACCTTAATGAGCCGTCACTTTACTCTATTTAGTAAAATTAAAATGTACACAAATGATTTTAGTTTTGTCACTTTACTCCATTCAGGGAAAGTAAAATGTACACAAATGTTGTTAAATTTGTCACTTTACTCCATTACGTAATAGTAAAATGTTCACAAGTGTTGTAAACTTTGTCATTGGGCAACTACTTCTTTTGAAAATGTACGCATAGACTTAACAGTGGCACGGTGTTAAATATGAATATTGTTTTGTCTGATGTTTTCAGAAGGACACATTGTTGCTAGATAAATAAAAAATTCAAATTCAGTGTTGCATTGCCTTTAATCTTGTTAGATTTCGAAATTGCTTGTTTGCAAATTTCCGTATTTGCTTTTTCATTGTATGTTGTTGTTTAAGTTGTTGTTTAAGTTGTTTTTTGGAGACAGAGAAATGCAAAAGAAATAATGGGATCTCTAATACAATGCCAACAAATACAAAGACCTAGGACAATCACGTCTACGATTGTGAAAACATAATAATTGCTTTACAACCAAACAATTTAATAAATAGGATGGCACTGGTATGTGTGTGTGTGTGTGCGTGCGAGAGATAGGGAGAGAATTGTGTTAATAAAGTAAGAAAAAGTTTAACGTCAACCTCATCATCTTTTAAATTAGTTTATTTTGCAACTTAGTGGTTTGTTTCTGCTTTGTATATTTTTCGTTGTGTGCGAGTTTCATTGGATAATAATTCATCTTTTATATACTAGACAAGTCTGTAATACGCAGGTTAAATACCGCTCTATTTTCTGTAGTAAATATTTATAATTGATATCAATTATAGTATCCTCTTAAAGGTTACTTCTTCAGCTGCATTATGAAAAGCCTATGACCACGTGTTTTATGTCTTGTATTTGCTCTATGTACCCTGTGTATCGAAACCACATATTATAGGTCCTGTCGTTTTTACTGTTTTTACCTCACCATTAAGATTGTTATCAGTAGGAAGAAAGGTTAAGAGTGACTTTATATTAATATTCTCAACTCTTAAGTGGCTTAATTGGTTACTAAAAGTAGATATGCCAACAAGAACATATACATGTAGTATGCAAGCTTTAACACAATGCCACTGTAAGGTCCATGTGTACATTTTCAAAATAAGTAGTTGCCAAATGACAAAAATAAGACAAGAAAAACGTGTATATTTTACTTTTACTTTATCGTGTAAAGTGACAAATTTAACAACATGTATGTACATTTTACTTTTACTTAATGGAGTAATGTGACAAAATTAACAATATTTGTGTACATTTTACTTTTACTTAATGGTGTAAATTGACAGCTGATTTGGGCAATCGTAGTTAACCCATTTTTCCACATCATAAATGTATTCAATCGTTCCTTGTCGGTTGTCTAGAATTTTTAGTAAGTCCCGAAAAGTTTTGGTTATGTTTTGTTTTTGCGGTATATTGAAATGTGAGGTTTGTTGGTATTTTTCTTGGATATCAGTCTTTCTGATTATGACGTCATCCCCCATAAATTGATATATTACCACTTGGCTTTTTTGATTAAATTGATGACATTTGCCCTGGTCATCGGCTATCTTTTAAACTTGTCTGGTCATTCTTACTCGTTTGTTATTTCCTAAAAATCCATCTTATAAATCATACGTTTTGCAAGAGTTATGCATCTTTGTACAACCACTTCCTGATCTTAACATTTGACCAAGATATGTAAATTGATTATGTTTGGATCATTATGATCCTAATAAGGTGATCAAAGTAAGAAACAGTGAATGGTAGAAGCACGACATAAATCGGCATGACAGTCGGATCTGCAATCAAATGGATGACCCCTTGTACATGTAGTTTTAAAACACCACAGGCCTCATATTAAGTTCTTGCTAATGTCCGTGGACTTTTTATATTGTTTTTGATTATTGTTTTGATATAACATATTGTACATTATATGGTCACCATAAAGCACAGATGCCATGTAACATTTTACGATGTCCGCATGTTAGTTTTACATATTGTATACATAATATTAGTTAATTTTCATAACATAAGACTATCGTAAAATAGTTTGTTTACTGAAAAAGTGTTAATTAAATAAACGTATTATCAACGTTCTATGATGTTGTGACGATCCAAACTTGATCAAGTGGAGCACAGCGCCATCTCGTGGTGACAAGAGAGAACTCACTATCGTTCCTTTTACTCCTCATGGTCAGGAAAAACATATAATGTACCTGGAAATATTCGCTTTTGGTTTTTTTCGCCTTTTGACAACAGAAAACATTCGCTCCAGGTAAAATTCGCTCTTAATTCATATGTGAATTAAAAAACAGTATGAGTGGAATCAACAGATCGAGATACATTTACAAATCAACAATAGCCGAATTCAACAATTCAGCACCAGAATAAAACAAAAAATTAGCGTCACAACAATCCTGAAGAATAGTTATCCATGCGGACCGAATTAGGACAATCACCAATCACCGTGCCAAATTCAAACGGTAACAACAAGGCGGGTTGCACATGTGTAGCCGTGCCAGATTTATAAGTAAACGACAAGGCTGGTGGCACATATGTAGCAGGAAGCTCTACCTCTTCTCTATCTGGTTTTCGCGTCACTTTAGGAGTTTGTGATGTTTTATTTCTTGTTTCATGTTACATTTTTTGTTACGTTTTCCCGTTTTCCTTTTTTCAGTTAGCAATGTTCATGGGCTTATGCATTTAAGATAGCACGTATCATGAGTTCATCATGTTTCTTTTTCAGTTTATTATTTGTATTTTTTCATTTGGCTGGGTGTATGTCCCATGTTTTCCTTTTTATATATCCTTGTCCATGGACCTAAGATTTCGTATTTTATACTTAACTTAAGAAAGGCGTTGGAATCATTGACCTAATCAAAAAGATATACGTATATCACTTTGCATTACTCCCCTTGTAATCGTTTACATAATTAACTGTTATGATAAACTTGAACAGGTAAAATGTTAGGTAATATGCGAGATTTATAGTTTTTAATAGTTTGTAAATATTTAATCACACGGTAGGTATTAAACAAAGGATATCATTCGGACATTTTCAGCCAATCAGAAAAGAAAACCCCACGAGTCCTTCGTATGTGTGAAAACAAAACATAGCAGTAATATATATATTTTACATGCACGACAAAACAAGACCAGCCGTGAAAACACTTAATTAGCACTGTACAAGACCACCGCAAATTTAAAAGACTATCAGGAAAATGCGCTTAACATTTGTTGATTTCTTAACATATATAGCTTTAACTTTAACGCACATAACGCATTGCATACCAAAAAAACGACAACTGACAATAATAAACTGTTTAGGTATGAACTTTGCCTTTCCCCTTTCCTTATCGCATTTCATACAAGAAACGACAAATGACAATTAAAAAATGTTTAGGCATGAACTTTGCCTTGCCCCGTTCCGTCCAAATGATTTGAGCCGTTGTACTTTCGTTTTGTTCATAGGGTTATGGTATTCATATAGAAATGTGGAATCTACGGATCTATCATACAAGAGTTAGGATCAACAGAACAAATGTTATTGACAAGGAAAGAATAGCTTCATCAAAATGTCACAACATGAATGAACTACATGTAGCAAAGCCTCCCTGTGCTAGACACCTTATCGCGGTAGGGAGGTTTGTGCGTCTTAATGGCCTGGAGAGCTATGCAGGCAAGAACTTGTGTTTCTGGTAGGATCACCCAAGTCAGACAGGTTGAAGGGTAGAGGCCAGACAAAGATCTGCATATCCTTCGGAGGGGACGCTAAAGCTGGCGGTCCCGTGTACAGGGAATTTTAACCCCCTGGCACGATAAAGATCCCCATGTAAAGTTCGATATAAGAGTAGGCGGAAACGCCGTTGCATGGGCTCATCCTTCTTTCTGAACTATCTCTATTACTTTCATTTCCCGTTCCTGTCGCCGCTTCTCTTCCTGTCCTATCTTTTGATTTTTCTCCTTTGGTCTTTTTTCGCTATATCGGTGAAATATTCTGGACGTGACGTTAAACCCTAATATAATATAACATGTAGCAAAGTGAGACGGGCAATTAAATTGACGTTCAACCAACCAAATTGGTGAGAGGACCTCGCTCTTGACCCGTAGCCAAACCACTGTTTTCAGCTTTATGTTGCTTAGCGACGTCCAATTTTCGTGTTTCCAATTGCCTTTTGTAAATAGGTAAATATAGTTAATTCGTTCAGATTTTGATTATAGACAGTTGATTTGGGCGGTTGGTTGTTGAAATTGACAACGCTATGAAGTGTATTTATTAAATTTTTAAATTTACGTCCATACTTAAGACTCCTTGTCTAATTCGGGAAGTGGGAAGGCTCGAGGCCTTATTAACCGGTTTAACCACACCACCTATATTTGTGCTGAACGACCGTCCTTAGTCGATCAGTATTGATAACTTGTTTAAGGAATTGTTGTGACGTCATTTTTTCGTTTTATTCTGGTGCTGAATTGTTTGATGCGGCTATAGTTGAATGGCAATGTCTCCCGCTCTGTCCGTTCAAGTCTGACACGTACCAAATTAACACGGAAAAATAAAGGCTGTCGGCAAATGTGTAGCCGTGCAAAGTTCACAAGTAAACGACAAGGCTGGTGGCACCAATGTAGCAGGAAGCACTCCCTCTTCGCTATATGGTTGTGTGTCCAATTAGGAGTTTGTGATGTTTCATCTCTTGTTTCATGTTACAATATTTGTGTACGTTCCCCATTTTGCTTTCAGTTAGCAAACGTCACGTTTATAATTTGTATAATTTTATTTTTCTGTGTGTATGTCCCATGTTTCCTTTTGATATGCCCTTGTCCATGGACCTTTGAGTATGAAATAGAGTCCTAAGTTTTCGTATTTTATACTTTACTTAAAAAAATAGTAAATTCGAAAAACCAAGACGATAATATAAAGTCGTAAGTCCATGAAAATTGGCAAGCAAAGGGAAAACGTTGGACGCACGCAGAAAAATTAACTAAATATACATTTATTAGCTAAAATATTTAAACATCACGAAATTCTATTAAAAAGGGCGTTGGAATCAATGACCTGATAAAAAAGATAAACGTACATTACTTCCCTTGTAATGTTCACCCGATAAACTGTTGTGATAAACTTAAACAAGGTATAATGTCAGGTAATTTCAAACTTTTTTGTTTGTAATAGTTTGTAAACATTAAATCACAGTAGGTATTAAACAAAGGATATCATTCGGACATTTTCAGCCAATCAGAAAAGAAAACCCCACGAGTCCTTCGTATGT
>JAUMGZ010174897.1:0-14565 GCA_032359645.1 Pododesmus macrochisma | reverse complement strand
CATCACCACCAGACAGTCTTAACTACCAACAGTAACACAACATCACCACCAGACAGTCTTAACTACCAACAGTAACACAACATCACCACCAGACAGTATTAACTACCCATAGTAACAAAACATCCCCACCAGACAATCATAACTACCAACAATAACACAACATCACCACCAGACAGACTTAACTACCCACAGTAACAAAACATCACCATTAAACATTTAATAAGGAACAATCTGAATAACAAGAACAACCCCCTTACGTTTTAATCAGTTGATAACTTGATATAGATATGCTGGAGTATATTTTTAGATATAGATATTGTTTTTCTGTAAGCCCCTGGATTCAAGTCGAACCACCTGTCAAGAAACCCAGATGTTGCTGTAGCTAGAAATCATGCCCAGGAAACATTCCTTACCCACAATGCCTATGGTTTCTAAGTGGTATACAGCCATTACACTAGTGTTCTCAGTGCAATATCATAACCTAACTTTTGAAAATGTTTTGAAAATATAAATTCCTACGTCAAAAACTCGGTCAACATGTGCTGTTTTTGGTCTTATCTCCGGTTGGCATCACTACTCTTTATTTGGTCACTGCATCTTATAGACGATATCTTTATGCTCAAATATTGGCACAAAACCCTACTTAAGTTCACTGTCTGTCTTTGAACACTGATATTTATATAAGTTTGCTTGATTCATTTATTCCACTGTATTCTCGTTGTTTCGGTGCTCTATTTGATACATCATATGACATCACACATTTCTATTTAGAAAACAGACGCGGCGTCTGACCTGTTACTTTAAGACGAGAAGGATCACGCAATATTGCAATCTTGCAATATGTGACAACATTTCAGAGATCAATATATTTTCAGGTTACAATTTATGATCGCTAACTTATTTCGTCCAGTATATATAATTTTGTACGACTTTAAACGTTCGGCCGATTAACGTACATTCGTCCGATATATATGAAAAATAAATTCTTACACTAAATGTAGCAGTGGCAACTCTTAGTGTAACATAAAAAGATTCTGTTACACTAAGGGTTACGGTTGCTACTATTGTTACACTAAGGGTTACGGTTGCTACTATTGTTACACTAAGGGTTACGGTTGCTACTATCGTTACACTAAGGGTTACAGTTGCTACTATTGTTACACTAAGGGTTACGGTTGCTACTATTGTTACACTAACGGTTACGGTTGCTACTATTGTTACATTAAGGGTTACGGTTGTTACTATTGTTACACTAAGGGTTACGGTTGCTACTTTTGTTACATTAAGGGTTACGGTTGCTACTATTGTTACACTAAGGTTTACGGTGGCTACTATTGTTACACTAAGGGTTACAGTTGCTACTATCGTTACACTAAGGGTTACGGTTGCTACTATTGTTACACTTAAGGTTACGGTTGCTACTATTGTTACACTTAAGGTTACGGTTGCTCCTACTGTTACACTTAAGGTTACGGTTGCTACTATTGTTACATTAAGGGTTACGGTTATTACTATTGTTACACTAAGGGTTACGGTTGCTCCTACTCTTACACTTAAGGTTACGGTTGCTACTATTGTTACACTAAGGGTTACGGTTGTTACTATTGTTACACTAAGGGTTACGGTTGTTACTATTGTTACACTATGAGTTACGGTTGCTACTATTGTTATATTAAGGGTTTCGGTTGTTACTATTGTTACACTAAGGGTTACGGTTGCTACTATTGTTACATTAAGGGTTACGGTTGCTACTATTGTTACACTGAGGGTTACGGTTGCTACTATTGTTACACTAAGGTTTACGGTTGCTACTATTGTTACATTAAGGGTTACGGTTGCTACTATTGTTACACTAAGGGTTACGGTTGTTACTATTGTTACACTAAGGGTTACGGTTGCTACTATCGTTACACTAAGGGTTAAGGTTGCTCCTACTGTTACACTTAAGGTTACAGTTGCTACTATTGTTACACTAAGGGTTACAGTTGCTACTATTGTTACACTCAGGGTTACGGTTGCTACTATTGTTACAATCAGGGTTACGGTTGCTACTATTGTTACACTAAGGGTTACGGTTGCTGCTATTGTTACACTAAGGGTTACGGTTGCTACTATTGTTACATAAAGGGTAACGTTGGCTACCTTTGTTACACTAAGGGTTACGGTTGCTACAATTGTTACACCAAGGTTTACGGTGGCTACTATTGTTACACTAAGGGTTACGGTTGCTACTATTGTTACACTAAGGGTTACGGTTGCTACTTTTGCTTCACTAAGGGTTTTTGTTACACTAAGGGTTTTTTGTTACACTAAGGGTTACGGTTGTACTATTGTTACACTAAGGGTTTTTGTTACACTAAGGGTTTTTATGTTACACTAAGGGTAACGGTTGCTACTATTGTTACACTTAGGGTTTTTGTTTCACTAATTGGTTGCCACAATGCATTTAGAAAGTACAGCTTGAATATGACCGAACTTGTAAATGACTTAGAGCTGTGGTTGAACTAGTTATCGGACATTGTATGCCGCTTTGAGCTTTCAACGCAAACTTGCTTGTCTTTAACGCGTAATCGCAAACTTTTGTTCCAAAGTGGTTAAATGAAGTTTGACATTCTAAGAACAAAATGTGTAACAAGTGTATAACTCCATGGTACACACAATCATGTAGGAGTACATCAAACTATACAGTAAGGTTACATATAATCGTAATAAGGTAAGTACCATCAATGTAAACAGCAAGGTTACACATAATCGTAATAAGGTAAGTACCATCAATGTAAACAGCAAGGTTACACATAATTGTAATGAAGTAAGTACCATCAATATTTACAGCAAGGTTACATATAATCGTAATGAGGTAAGTACCATCATTGTATACAGCAAGTTTACATATAATCGTAATGAGGTAAGGACCATCAATATTTACAGCAAGGTTACATATAATCGTAATGAGGTAAGGACCTTCAATGTATACAGCAAGGTTACATATAATCATGAAGGGTGCGGACCATCAATGTATAACCAAAAGTCACATACAATCATGAAGGGTGCGGACCATCAATGTATAACCAAAAGTCACATACAATCATGAAAGATGCGGACCATCAATGTATAACCAAAAGTCACATACAATCATGAAGGGTGTGGACCATCAATGTATAACCAAAAGTCACATACAATCATGAAAGATGCGGACCATCAATGTATAACCAAAGGTCACATACAATCATGAAGGGTACGGACCATCAATGTATAACCAAAGGTCACATACAATCATGAAAGATGCGGACCATCAATGTATAACCAAAGGTCACACACAATCATGAAGGGTGCGGACCATCAATGTATTACCAAAGGTCACATACAATCGTGAAGTGTGCGGACCATCAATGCATTTCCAAAGGTCACATGCAATCATAAAGGTGCGGACCATCAATGTATTACCAAAGGTCACATGCAATCATGAAGGGTACAGACCATCAATGTATTACCAAAGGTCACATGCAATCATGAAGGGTGCGGACCATCAATGAATTACCAAAGGTCACATACAATCGTGAAGGGTACAGACCATCAATGAATTACCAAAGGTCACATACAATCATGAAGGGTACAGACCATCAATGCATTTCTAAAGGTCACATGCAATCATAAAGGTGCAGCCCATCAATGTATCACAAAGGTCACATACAATCATGAAAGATGCGGGCCATCAATGTATAACAAAGGTCACATGCAATCATAAAGGTGCGGGCCATCAATGGATTACCAAAGGTCACATACAATCGTGAAGGGTGCGGGCCATCAATGTATTACCAAAGTCAACATACATTCATGAAGGGTGCGGGCCATCAATGTATTACCAACGTTCACATACAACCATTACGAGGTACGGTCAATCAATGTATTACCAAAGGATCAACAATAATTGTGAAGGGGTACGGACCATCAATGTATTACCAAAGGTCACACACAATCGTTAAGGGGTAGGACCATCAATGTATTACCAAAGGTCACATACAACCATTAAGAGGTACGGTCAATCAATGTACATGTATTACCAAAGGATCAACAATAATTGTGAAGGGGTAAGGACCATCAATGTTTTACCAAAGGTCACAAACAATCGTTAGAGGTAGGACCATCAATGTATTACCAAAGGTCACATGCAATCATGAAGGGTACGGACCATCAATGTATTACCAAAGGTCACATACAACCATTTAGAGGTGCGGACTATTGATGTATTACCAAAGGATCAATAATAATTTTGAAGGGGTACGGACCATCAATGTTTTACCAACGTTCACATACAACCATTACGAGGTACGGTCAATCAATGTATTACCAAAGGATCAATAATAATTTTGAAGGGGTACGGACCATCAATATATTACCAACGTTCACATACAACCATTAAGAGGTACGGTCAATCAATGTACATGTATTACCAAAGGATCAATAACAATTGTGAAGGGGTACGGACCATTAATGTATTACCAAAGGTCACACACAGTCGTTAAGGGGTAGGACCATCAATGATAACCAAATTCCACATACAACCATTAAGGGGTACGGAAAATTAGTGTATTACCAAAGGTCACAAACAATCGTTAAGGGTTACGGACCATCAATTTATTTTTACTATTTTAGTGGTGACCTTTAAAGTAAAAACTCAATTTTATTAATCACCTGTCTATGAAAGGAAAACTAGATTAGTAAGTGGAAGTAAATGTTGATTAGATTGAATCACCGTTTTGGTGATTCTTACATTTATTATACAAAAAACAACATGTTCATTTATGTGTGTTTCGCGAACACGTCATCACAGTGCAATAAGTATGTCCAAGATTTTTAAGGTTTAAATGACTAAATTCCAAGCATTATTCTTAGGATTGTAAGTTCAGTAACAGCTCCTGCAAAAGTGATCACAAAAGAACAGCTTCTTAAATATTCGTATCACAAACTTTAAAAACAAACACATGGAACAACTGTTGAAAGCAGGCCTTGAAATTATGAAGTGGCATTGATATTTTCGAAACACCGACCTTGACTTTTGGGCGCCAAAGGTTTTCGAGATCAACTCTGAAACATGCCAGGTGTTAATAATAAGCCCAAGTCGGTCCCGCCTAGCTCAGGGATGCTAAGAGTGATATGCTAACTGTAAAGTGTTGTTTTAAATCAAATTCAAAGCAGATCTAGTTTCAATAAGACACATGTTTAGAAAAACAAAGTTCATGCCATAGTACGAAGTAATTGATAAATTTCAATTCGTTAAAAATTAAACGGATTTTTCTTCTTTTTTTTTTTTTCTTTTTTGCGATTATTTGGCAAAACGTTGGATGTATTCTCAAGAATAGTTTTGTAGATATGTCTATATATTTTACACGTGTGTTTCTGTTGTTAATTGCGTTATATTGGAGCGTCTCGACGCTCTGGTTTGACATTTTAATGTTTTATTGTCGGTGGTTTTACTCTACTTAGGCTTGATGGTATTATGTTTATTAATATTTGTCTTTCTTTTTTATTTAGGATCAGTGTAGAGTCTTTATGGCTTTCCAAAAATAAGGGCATTACGGGGCTTGTAATATATATCAAATTAACGTTGGTACTTCTTCTTTAGTGACACATTTATATGTTGTATATGCATTACACAGTCACATCTTGTACTGTTATCTTTTAAGCTCATCTAATTAACATGACAATACAATGCTGCCACCGTATATAGTATTCCCGCTAAGGATTGTTTATCTTATAAGAAGCGGGAATGTTAGCGGAACTGGTTTAATCACACCTATTAACGGTAGCATTGTGATGGTTGACACCACTTTATGGATATAATGAGAAGTTTTAATTATTTTAACTACGCCCCGATGTTCCCATGCTTTTGTGATTTTAAAGAAAGTACAACAGAACGCCAAATTAACAATTTAATTATGTATACCTATCAAACAATTAAAGATGGGTGCAATTCAACTGTAGTTCGGTACAATGCAATTGAAGATAGGTTGAATTCATTTAAGGCTACGTTGTATTCAAACCTAGGTAAAATAGGTGCATTTTAATTGAAAATAGATTCGTTTGATTTGAAGACAGATTTATTCAATTGAAGATACGTACAATGCAATTCAACAATCTTTTGATAATTCAAGATAGGAATTCAATCAGGTTGAACCTATCTTCAGTTGAATACAATAAAAGATAGGTTCGATTGTTTGACAATGCATATAGATAACTGATTGTATGTTAATTTGACGTTCCGTATCATTAAATTGTCCATTAACATTTTTCTTCTATTTGTGATATAAAGCAGGTCTTGTCAAGAATTAACTTATAAAGTGTTGATATTAATACGAAGAGCCAATACTCGTCCTTGAACCATTGGTAAAACTGATTTGCGTGGTATCTGTCTGTATTTCCACCCCCTGATGGTACCATTGATTTTTTGTCTGGACATCGTGGCTCTGTTCTACATCACTGCTAACTGGCAATCCAGACCCAACCTTTCATCGTCTGTTTTACACAAAACACCGGCCACGGGGAATGGTTTATCTCCTCAACTCTGAGGGATTTCACTAATCGCTGGTTAATCTACCGGCTGCTGCAAAGCGTGCATAAATTTTTGTCATTATGACAGGCAGACGATCCTTTACTTCCGGTCATACTGAGAAATAAAACGGAAGTTCTTCATCTTTAAATGATACTCATTATATTTGACCTTCAATCTGACAAGTTAAATGATGTTTCCTGTGTTACAAACTTTCTGTATCTTTCGCATGATTGAAATACACGCATTGTGTCAGTTTTCAACAGTAATAATATCAATCTCAAAAAGGATTTGTACTTGAAAAGAACTTGAAGCAACTATACAAGATGGCTAACGTTATATATGTTATCATTATTTGAACATTTTTATTTGTGGTATTATTATGTCATAGCAGTGGTGACAACATATGTTTGTTATTGAAATGCACAATCACATGCACGAACAATAAAGACTTAAAACAAAAGTATACGCGTAAATTATTACTATGTTTTGCTATCGCCATTTTGGGATCATGCTCTTAGCATATGTAATGGTTTCCGTTCAATGTGTAACTGTTCCAATACTTCTATGTAGCGTGACTTCTTTTTTTTTATTGCTGCTTGTCACGTTTTGATGTTTGGGTGGGTTTTTTTAGTCGCCAGTCCCTCCGATCAGATAGCATTCCCCTTTTCTTTAACCTCAACATGGGTTTGCTCTCTCGACTGTGTTTAACCGTATCCGGGAAGACTGCATGACCTATGATATAGTGATAGAGCAAAGCACGTGTTTTACGATGACGACAGATGAATGAGCATTATGCTAGTCCTTAGATCTACTTACAATCTCCTTTTCATCAATGAAACAAACTGGGCGGAACCGCGATTTTTTAATCTCTTTACCATTTTAAAGGAATGGTACATGTATCACACGTCAATGCCGCATATTTTGTGGTCACAACAACAAAGAAGTGTTTTAATCCAAAGACAAGTGCAAAGTTTTAACGTAGAATTCTTGACAATGAGACGTCATCAGTATATGTCGATGTGGTACGGACATCGCCCATTGCTAATCATTAATCAACCATAACGTCATTTCATAGTCTTTAAAATTGTGTTTTGAATCCAGATTCACACGAACCCTTATAAAATACAATTTTGTCATAAAACAAAAAATGTTACTGAATAGGAAAGTATATTATTATATTTCATCTCATGGGATCGTATATCTATAGCGGGCCCCACTCGGTTAAATTTAAACGTTATTCATCATCAGAGAATATCCTCTATATACATGTTGACAATTCAGTTTGTTTCCAAACTATTTTGAGCTATGACAAATGCTGTTGTGCTTGATCTGATATCAATGAAACTCATCCTTAAAAGATAAAGTCTTTTGCAATGCGATTCTTCTTTATAATCCACGCCACCCTGATTCATGTATTTAATCTGTAACATTCATCTATTGAGTAGTGCTTTCTGTAAAGTAAATCTCGTGGAGATTTGGCGCTGATGGAGGTTTCTAGAAGAAGCGTTTCTTGCAGCATAAGTTCACTTGTTGATATAGCCTGGAATGTGGGGCTGACGTAGATTTATCTTCCACGGATTTCATAAATTCAGATTTATTTGCCAGATACGCGCGTTAAAGTGACGCAAGTATGGCTAGATGTTTTAAACTGGGTATCGAGTAAACATTATCTTCATTCAACAGCTCTTTCGTTTCACCAGTTTATTGCGTTTTTACTTTCCCATTGAGATTTTCAAGAAGTTTTAGTCGGATTTTTTTTTCAATTCTTATATCATTATAAAATTATTACAAAAACAAAAATAGTTTAAACTTTGCCATTTTTTTGTAACATTTTCTAGGTGAGAGTGAACTTTGTAGTAACACTGTTCCCTTATCATCACACTATCAAATGTATATTTAAGCAAATTGAATGGGGACTCGGAAAAGACGGTTCAAAATTCACCCTGAACGGAGATTCAATTTGTCCGACACACTCCCCTTGTATATCTCTCGGGCACGTTTATTAAAGAGTTCTTCGTATATTAGCTGTAAGTGTTTGTGATATGAATGGTAAAGTAAAATTGCTTACAAAACAAGTACATTGTATATACAGTAAAGCATACACATTACGTAAGTAGAAGTAGAAGGTGGGAAACAGGAGTGGAAGGGAACACATCCATTAGACTTTTTGTTCCTTCTTGGATTTTTTCTTCGAAAATGATGAAATCCATGACTTGAACTTGTGATATGATTCACCAAACTAGTCCTTCAACACTTCCCTGCTATCCCCATCCTATCTCTCGACATGGTCCTCGGCCTTCAAGGAAGCGTACAACGTGCGTAATGATACAACGGAAACGAACTTCATTGTCGGGAGTGTTGTTTTCCGTTACACTTTACTAGTTTTCTTGTTACAGCTGACCATTAAATTCCATCAAATACATTCTAGAAAAATTTATTTAACAGTCAAAATGTTTTTGTATTCTTTTGTGTGTGTGTTTTGGTTTTTTTTGGGATAAAGAAGACACATTTTAACACAGGGAGATGCAGTGACCTTTTTAACTCGAGAGTAACGTATTATTAAACCTATCAATTCTACAGATTATCTCATTCCATGAAAATTCAAAAACACGTGCTCTTCACGAGGGTCCACCACATGAGCCATTACCGCCGTTATACAGAATGTCAACATTTTAAGTAAAGCGTGTCGTTCTGGCGGCCAGAAGATTTATACAATCAAGTCACGTATATAGACGGCATTATCATTTACAGTAAAGGAAGTCTGATTGTCAAAAAACACAACTTGTTAGCAAGTTACTTTCAATTAATAGGTGTTAATCTGTACAGCTTCCGTCGGAGAGATAAGCTTTCGTTGTTTTGTGTTCACCATATCGAAGACATGGCGGCATCCATGTCTCAACTTCCGCTGTAAAGTTGATAACAAGTACGCATGAATTTGTTTTATTGATTTAGAAAACATTTAATAAAATAAAAAAGAAATATCCTGCCATGTATTGACTTACACCCAGCTGGCAACCTTGGTTTGGTTTGGTGTGTCGAGAAGGTTATAAAACAGTTTCTCTCGTATCGGAAGGCTATCTCGTTGTAACGTTCAATGTCTTACCGTTAATCTCAATGATTCAACATTGCATAGTGTTAAATGGCGATTGACAAATTTGCAAAGGAAACATTTGATTAAATATAGTTTAACATGATAACCCCGTGGCTTCGTGTCAGTCTGCCTGGTGACAAAAGCGATCCGTGTTCTACCTCCAGTCGTGATAAACAGTGTTCTTCACGTCACTGCGTACTCTGTCAACAAAAAGTGACGCCAAACAGTTTGAACGTCTCCGAGGAAAATCGACGAAAAATATTTAAATGCTTTTAGTTTACCGTACATTTTTTTTTTAAAGATTTTACCAAGTTTTGATTTCATTTAATGTGTATGCTACTTCTTATATATTCATTTTAATTGGCCGCAGTTCGCCAACTTAACATCGTGCATAAAAGTACTGTGATGACTATAAAAGGCATTACATTTAGTAGTTGTTTTTTCTCCAATATTTATTCTAGTTCAGTGCTGAGACTTCCGACAAGACGTATGTTAGTCTACAACAAATCAAGTTCCAACATCTGAAGCTCAAGTTAATGAGTTTAACTTTTTTTGTATCAGAGGCGGCTGTATTAACCACATATCAAAAACATGATTTATCAATCTTAGTAGACTGCATTATTAATTTGTGTTTAAAGTTCTGGTATAAACTTTGTAGAGTCGATCTTACTATTCGCCTAGATATAGTGTTAAATAAGTACATATGCTAATTGACGTACACTAATACTAATTAACTTTGGGTGGAGTTCTGTATTTGTTGCTGAAATGACCACAAGTGTGTGTCCTCAATCATTGACCATGGAAGTTAAACGCACGCTGTACCATCAATGTCGCCATGTAGACGTCACCTGGTAAAGTGTATCAATATTTGCATATTTTATATCTGCGTCGTTTACAAGTGATAACGATTTGAAGCTTTGCTGCACTAGTTACATTTGATAAACACGATCTTAATTCACGACAGCTAATAATAATAAAACTGATATATAAAACGTATAAAGCGCTCTATCTGAAATACATGAAAATCACTCTTAAGCGACTTTACAATGCATACGATATGACGATAAAATAATCTGTAAAACATTATTCAAACAATATTTTTAAACACCGACACTAGATTATAAATTACATAAAGATAAAATACCATACAATATATATATACAATTCTATCATAAAAGCATTTCAGAATTAAACGCTTAAATTTTTTTTATAATTATTCAAGCCAAGGAACAATTAAAATAACTGAAAACCGTTATACATAAAACTAAACAATTTTTTTTAGATACTTAAACACCGAAAACATAAAACAAACACAGTTTTTTATGCAGAAAAAAACCCAACTAAATGTCATATGCTAGTTTTAAAACGGGTGGGGTTTTATATGCTTCTTAAAAAAATTCATCGAATTACTTGATGACGATCGCAGTGTTCGTTTTAGTTGGTACGGTGATTATAAGTTCTTGTGAATAGGCTGGTGCTGTACCGTTGTTTTTTTTGTACACGCATTTGTGTGACCGGAGTTTTATTTCACTATAAGTTGACTTAAGTTTATCTGTTTGTTCAATTGGGAACTATCTTCACTTCCAGAATATTTCACCGATGGAGGAGAAAATCCAAACGATAAAACAGAAAGAAAAGCGGCGGCAGGAACGGGATATCAAAGAATTAAGAATTGTACGAAAGGAAGGATGAGCCCATGTAAGTATCTCATACTTTTATATCTACCTATATCTAGCTATGGGGATCTTAATCGTATGGGGGGGGGATGTTAAAACTCTTCCTTTACATGGGACCGCTAGCATAGCATCCCCTCCGAAGAATGTATCAATATGTGTGGCCTTTAACCTGTCTGACCTTGGTGACCTTATAATCACAACTCCAATAAGAATCAAATGGCAATTAAAGCACTCATAAAACCACTCTATACAAAAATATTTCATGCGAGTCACCACACCACCACCACCCGAATCAAGTTGAATGGTGTGGCAAGTACAAAAAGGTCAGTCAAATTTTGGCGCTCTTTTGTTCACGAAACATTTGCAGATTCTGTACGAATACTAACATACAACATGTGTGATTTTTGCTCTCAGTGGGAGCGTTTTGTAAAATAAAGAAAAACCTTATCACCAAGCGTTGACCTTATTGTTGACAGATCAATCACATAATTGATAGACTTTAAGAAAATTAATGCTTCCATATGACGCTAGTATTAATCAAATACTAAACTCGGAAAACGCTGACAGTGTTTTTTAAACTCTATTGTTAGGCTGCATCACCTATTTAGTTTTTTCATGCACAAATAATGCCAAGACACAGGTGCTAAATTATATGTAATAGCGTTAGTAGCTTTTTCTCGTACCACACAGGTGATCCAACAAAAATTCAACAAAGTAATGAGTCACGTGCAACTATATACGTTATCACGGCGTGAGAAATTAGAACGCTGTGGCCTGTACAATTTCGTGAAATGTTGTGCGATTCGCTGTCTTATCGCTTCTGTCCAATAAGCAGTCTCGTTGTAACATCATGAATATGCATATATAAGATGATCTGCAATTCATGGTTAGCAGGGGATGACGTCATTGTAAAACGACGTCAGTTAACAATCATCGTTATCGGTCCATTGTATGTTCTTATTGAACGTGTCAATATGAGTAATGCGTAATTACAAATTGATATAGACACGAGTTTCTCCCATATCATGCTATGTAAGATATAGGGATTTTCCCATGAAAGAAAGCCCTGTAAGAAATACCATTTCACGCGCGCGTTACATCACGTGATGTGGAAAATAACCAATCAAATTGCGTAACTTCTGAATTGTAACGTTGTGAATGAAGCATAAATATGGCGTGAATGAAGCATAAATATGGCGCGAATGTACATTTCTCCAATTTCAATCGCTTCAAACTTATGTATATCATTGCAAAACACAGATACGATGGGAGCAAAATACCCTTTCTGTAAGATAGGGATATTCCATCCTCGGGGGTTACAAATTGAAGTAAAACCTTCGGCAAGCCTCGCGTTTTACCACTATAGCGCGCTATTTATATATAACGGGAAAATAAAATAAAACCCATTTGGGCTAACTAAAATTATTTCCCGGTATTTATTTATGTGTTACTTAGCGCACCAATGTAATGTTCATTTAACTCATGTTTACGTCATATCGAAACGATGTCTGCTTGTGACTGTGCGCACGGATGGCGACTTTATAGGTTTACCTCACTGAAATATCACGCCGCAGACATATTGACATGATACTTTACTCGGTCACATTATCCTGACACCGAGCCAACCAGTCCTCCTCCTACACAGAAATGCCGAGCGCTTAGCAGGGGTCGCGAGAAGATTAACAAATGGTCATTTCTTAGGTTTGACACAGCCGGGATTCCTACCATCGCCTACCGGTAAACGTAGCCGAACGCTCTACCAATGAGCTACCGCGTCGGTAAAGCACGTAGAAGCATGCATTCAACATTCAAGGCGCTGAAAATTACTCTCGACGCATTGTATTATATTCCCAACGCGTCGTTTCTACGCATTAAAGTACATGTTTCAACGCACGTTATTTTTCAGGAAAACCAACGCGGATGCTCCTCAAATAAGTTTGAAAAATGCAACGCTTAGAAAGTGGTGAACATAAAACAGATTTTCTATCACAACGCATTAAAAGTGCATATCTAAATCAAACAAGGTAACAAGTGTGTAGAATACGCCTTGCGCGTTAGGACTCCGTCAATATCGGAATCAAACCCTGTGATCTGTGAACCTGTTGGTTCAAGGTGTATTTATTACGTGTGTGATATGCGTAATAACAACTGTCTGTACAGGGGACAGTAATTATAGGTACATCCTCTGTGTTGTGATAGATAGGTCTGTAGATCATGTGCAATGTGTCTAAATCATGCTCACTGCTATCACTCCCCCACCAGGCCTGTAATTACCGCTTTGTTGCCCATATCTTCAATATCTATGAACATTTACTTTTGTAAACAAAGGGGGTTAAATGTCTAATTGCGTTTTTAGAAGTTGCTTTCTTTCGTTTTTCTTCTTCAGAAAGACAATTTGCGGTTTTGTTTATTCACGTTACGGGGTATCCATTGACTGTAAAATGACGAGGTATTTTTTTCTTAGGTAAGATATGATCAGTTAAATGCTTTTGAAGGTGTTTAAGTAGAAACCTTCGTCTCCTTCGTCATATGATGTGTCTTTCATCTCAATCTTATCCTAAATCTACGATTAAGTCAAATTGCCAATTAGTATTTGTAAACTGAAAGCATTGAGCGGGACGTGTGCAATGGTTTAACTTTATTGTAATTATCATTACGATAACATGCCCCATGAGAGGCTATTAAAACTTCGTCAAAGTCGGACTGGAATTGAAGATTTACGAGAAATAAGTCGGAAAAACGTATGTCTATTCTATTTACTGTCAAATAATGTTCAATTCATATCTTTACTTTGAACTCTCAACCAACAATAACTTTCACAAGAAAAACATACATTAAACTTACAATTTGATAAAACATTCCATTTAACATTAAAACTGCGCTGTATAAGATATTAAATACTAAAGTAAAGTAAAAAAAAAATATAAGCGATTTAAAAAGAAGGACTTAACTAGCAGGACTAAAACTGTCCTTTACATTAACTAACAGGACTAAAACTGTCCATTACATTAACTAGCAGGACTAAAACTGTCCATTACATTAACTAGTAGGACTTAAACTGTCCTTTTCATTAACTAGTAGGACTAAAACTGTCCTTTATATTAACTAGCAGGACTAAAACTATCCTTAACATTAACTAGCAGGACATAAACTGTCCTTTACATTAACTAGCAGGACTAAAACTGTCCTTTACATTAACTAACAGGACTAAAACTGTCCTTTACATTAACTAACAGGACTAAAACTGT
>JAUMGZ010174886.1:0-14566 GCA_032359645.1 Pododesmus macrochisma | reverse complement strand
ACGTGTCTTTAAAATTTATCTAACATGTCGTTAAAATTAAACATACTGGTTAAGTGTTGTTGGTGTAATCGTTAAATTTAAGAAATAAAATGGCCGCTCAATAAAAGTCACTTTGTAATGTTAAATGTACCTAGACAGAGAAAAGAAAGAGATTTTAGGGGAACAAACATCATTCTTGACCAATGGACAGAGGAGGAATTAGGAAAATGTTGTTATCTTTCAACTTTGTTGTTTGTGTATAAATTTAACGTGTCATTAAATTTGCATTAAATACTGGTTAAACTAATCGACCCTATACGATTGTGTTAACTCCTTAACGCCTGGTTAAGAAATAAAATGACAAGTGGTGATACACTAAGAATACTATTATAGACATGATACAGCAATTATGTTAAAACTTTTTAAATGAATGAGTTAAAATGAATAGTTCATACAGTAGTTGATCTACAAAGAGGTTATGTGTATATTTTTTTTGTTTAACTTTATATAGTTAAATTACCGTGCACTATAACTTTACAAATTCACAGGCATTTATTTTCTAAAAAACATTTCTTGATTGTTTATATTCATGTGATTACATTGTCCTATAATTTGACCCGCTCTGCATCTACCGGTATAGCACATCTTCACATTACATATCGTTATCAAGGTGATAACAAATAGTTGCATTGACTGCACACATATACACAAAATTGCGCACAGTGTTGATGAGAAGTCATTTGTTGTCACGAAAGGCTACTACAGTATAAATGTGCAAGCTGTCTGTGACAACAACTGGCGAGTATTACACATTTGTTGTTGATACACCTTGACCTTCATTATTTATATCCTCTTACAGCATTATACAAATAAACACAAGCATTGTCATTTTATTTCAACTGGAAATTATTTGAGAACACCAACAGATCTTTATATAGAAAATATTAAACACAAAGATAAATATAACATTGATTATGACTACATTGGTTTGGGTTTTTTTGCATACATACAAATCTTTTCATTGGGGCCCCATAAAGGGAAAAGTCACAAACAATGCATATCTTTCTTTAATCACTCATTATCTGATATGTGATGTGCATCTCTCAAAATTTAATCAATGTTACTTTAACACACCATTAAATTAAATAGGAGTTATTTTACTTTTGGCACGAAAAATGTTTATAAACTATTAAAATGAGGTCCCATATTTAAAAGTTAATATTGTTGGCAATCACTGGAGACCAAAACATTTATTTTTAACTGAAATCAAAAATTAATAGACCTAAGAGATGAATAAAATTATATAACTCTCAAGTACTACATTTCTCATGGAAATGGTTTACTTAACAATATACAACTAAAGCTTCTTAAGTACAATTTGGAAGGAATTCTTAAAGAAATATTGCAAAATTAATACAATAATAGACTATAATAATTTACATTAAAAACTTGGATTAAAGAAGTTAAAATTGAAATTTTTACATGTGTTACTCCAATGTTAATATTAAAAAAGAATCGCTTATAATGTGATGTGCTTAAAAAAAATTAAGGTTTGTATACAAATTGTTCTTTTCTTTCAATCAAAAATATCAGTGTAAATCATACATTGAAGTTTCACATATCTATAGAAAAAAAATATAACTAGAATAATAAATCTTAAAATGTATTTCTACCTGGTTGAACTGCAGACTGTACCCGAGCCTAACCAGTATCTTCAAACTTGTAAATGGCTGTTATTTGGTTTACCTTTAGACATTTAACTTAATCTTTATTATTGTTGCTAAAGAATATTTTAGTGACATTAATTCTGAACTAGTTGAATGTATTGTCATCGTATGTTTTTGTTGATGTCAGCACTTGACTATTGAAAGTGAGGTACTGAAGGGGCACCTGTTGCAATTGTTGCAAAATTTTATATAAGTAAATAATAATGCCCTATCGCTACATTGTATCAACTTGTGGTACACTTTTGATTACGTGTACTATAATTGTACATTTTACTATAAAAGAAATCAAAAGTGAACGGTTGTTAATGCTTTTGTACTTCTAACATTCATAGTATTGTTTCAAACTTGAACTTGCACATTTAAATATATATTTCCAGGGTCTGGGAGATAGAAGTAAAATCTGCATAACCATCATAGTTAACCGGCTATCGACCATACTTATATCTGGAGTTGGCTTAAACTGTGTCCCCGAACAACGTTCAGTAACTCTCGCTCAGTATAATCTATATGTGCTACGATTTTATCTGGAAATTACCATGAATTCCAATTTTAAAAGCAAGGTAGCACTAGTTACAGGTGCCGGGCGTGGCATCGGGCGAGCAATAGCCATAACATTGCACTCATATGGTGCAATAGTGCATGGACTAAGTAAAAATAGGGAAAACTTGGACAGTTTGGTCAAAGAATGCCCATCTTTGAAACCTCTTAACGTATCACTGTGTAATTGGAGCGCCACCAGGAGTGCCGTGGAGAGTATTGGTGACATCGATTATGTTGTGAATTGTGCAGGTATCGTTCCGAAGGTAACACCGTTCCTTGAAGTAGAAAGGTCGGTTTTTGATGATGTATTGTCAGTCAATCTAATGGCACCAATAAATATTTGCCAAGTTGCAGGAAAAGCTATGAAAAATAGCGGCAAAGGTGGCTCCATTGTGAACATTTCCAGCGTATCTTCTACACGTGCAAATGATAGATTATCGCCTTACAATATATCAAAGGCTGGATTTGACATGGTTACCAAATGTATGGCATCTGAGCTGGGGCCATCCATTCGTGTTAACGCCGTTAACCCGTCAGTCATTATGACGGACATGATACGGGACCACTCTAAGGATCCTTCCTTCAATAGGGCTAGGATTGAGGCATACAAAGATCGACATCCAATGGGAAGATTTGGTGAAGTGAATGAGGTTGTGGAGACAGTAATATTTCTTCTGAGTGACAAATCATCGTATATTACTGGTCATTGTTTAATAGTTGACGGTGGACTGTTTTGTCGGATGTAATTCTCTTGTCTTTGTTTCGTGAACTACATGTACCAGACACTTAATGTTGTACTGTAGTTTTTTTTAGAACATAACAGATCAAGATTGTGTATATTACGAAATAAATTGCTATAACGTTTATATTTTTAATGTTTAAATTTACAATGTAATCTCTCGATATAAACCATATAAATGTTTTGTCGTTTATTTTAGCATAAACTGAAAAATGAAAACGTGTCGTAGAATTTATCATTCCTCTGCGAACACGTTTGTGTTTCTTTTAATTTTTAACTATCATTTTTAATTGCAAAGTTGTTAATCAACATGCTTAAGACAAATTTTATCAATCATATTAAATATACATAAAAACAATATCCGTTTTTGTTATATTCTCAAAGTACTCTTTTGTTGCTATGGAAAAGTGTCTATACTAGTAATTTTACGTGGCTGTTCCGATAAATACACTTACGGCTGCGAATTTCAATTTCTATTTTAATTACTGGAAAATAGATTTGTTATGGAAAAAACATAAATGAAAATATAAGCATTAAACTGTTTTCTGTTGACAATTGTGGTGCTATTATTCTAAACAGGCGTGCAGACAAATCGATTAATTGTAGCATAATTCGAACGTGTGAATTCAAGTTTGTTCAAACTGTGGTAAATATTTAATAAACAGTTCAAAGACTTGTGATCAAGGTTCGACACATTTGTCTTCAACATTCTGTACATTTAAGCAGAAACTGGCAGTCCAATTTTCAGTTTTTAGTATGTATTAGAAGGTAGCAGAAACATGTTTGTTTCATAAAGCTTAAGCTTTTTATCTAATAAATGTACTTTCTTCGAGATCAGGTGGACCTTAAGACCCAATGTATCGCTTGATGTTACAGTTAATAGGTCTTAACTATTTGAACATCAAAACGCTATGAGAAAAGTTTCTCCTGTAGCGTATTGTTTATCTATCTCTACTTATAGTAAATTAATGAATGTTCAATGTCTAGGTGCCATCAGTAATGCCAAAACTCAAAATTGTTCTATCGTCTTGTCGCACACATCCAGAAAATGGGATAAGCGGAAACAACTGTTTACAGAACAAAAGAAATTGACAATATAACAAAAGGCGCATCAAACAATTCAGCACCAGAATAAAATGCTATATATTGACGTCACAACAACCCTCAAGACTAGTTATACATGCGGACCGACTGAGAACGGCATTTTTGAATATGCAATCATCAATGCAAACACAAGTGGAATCAACAGAACAAGAGACATTGACAAACCATCAATAGCCGCACAACTCAGCACCAGAATAAATATCATTACAGCACAGAAAAAAAAACTCGAAAATATTCAATCCTGATATTGTGTCCTCTTTCATTGCTAGTCAGCTCTCTTTCGCGTCTCAATCGGTGTAGCACATCTTACTTCCTGTGGTTCATAGTGGGTGCATAAGGTTATCTGACATTGCTGTGCTCGATTTTTGTATTGACGCTTCTTGAGCAAATCCATCACCATTCAGTCCAACTTATTGAGCCCTCGACTTCAACATTTTATACTACCACACGTATTTGAAAATATGTGAACAACAGTTCCGATATTAAGCGTTTGTTTGCTGAAAAATAACTTATTGTTAAAATAAAGTTTTGGTTTTTAAATCCTTAAAACGGTTACAGTTTGAATACAAAAATGCAATATGAAACATGCCTCTGATCAATATGATATTTATAAGAGGAAAGAGCCAATACTCCGTGTGAGACTTCCCCGTCGTGAACCCCAGACCTTGCTTCGACGCAGCCGTCACGAATGAAAGCTATAGAGAAAATAAATTTAGAATAAACAAGACTACAGAGCCAAAGAGGAAACGGTGACAAAAAATCCATGATGGTTAATTCATACCCCAACAATAATATAAAATTGTCTTGGCAAATGTCGAAAATTGGTTTCACCATACAATTCGATAAACGAACGTCCAAATTCGTAACATGGTGGTGGTGGTGTACTGTTTCAGACATGTGCTTTGTGCTTATTGGATGAATAATGGGATAAGGTGCATATATCTAGCACTGAAAAGGGAAGTTTTGCTAATGGTAATGATTTAAAGTTGATATAAGTGTAGGACACAAAAAGTTAAGACGCTATTTCAATTATCAGTTCATTTGCCAGGCAAAACCAAGGTCCTATTCCAAGCAAATCAATTATTTAAATGGTCAAACAAATACGTCATTCCTAATAAATGTGTTATCTGGCACGCAAACTAAGGTGCTCACTACCAAATATATATGGTCGTTAACACGGGCAATCCAAGACGTTATTTCAAATACATTAGTTTATTGCCATGGGCAATGCACGAAGCTGTCCCAAGCAAATCGATTTTTTGCCAAAAATAATCCAGGACGCTTCCAAAGTTAATAATTTGTTCGATCCGTGATAGAGATATTCTAATGTTTTAATAATGGCTGTCTTGACAGTGGCGACCATCTTTGAAACGTCAGAGGACCAAAATAATTATTCTGGAACATATAAACATCATTTAAAGTTATGACAGACAAATGTTCGACGGACGCAGACTCATCATAATAACTAGTCTGAATTTTAGGTATTTAAAGCAAAAGCAACAGTATATAATATGGCGGCTTTCACAAATTATAGATTTGTCAACTGAGTCATTACACGAAAGTGCATTATACGTAAACAAAGAAGAGTAGAATCCCTCGTAGTGTGAAAAATATTGTCCAAAATCTATGGAGGCTGATTTATGCCATCTAGACTTGTCGACTTGTCGAGGCGGAAACAAACTATTTAATATCGGATTTTCGCCTCGACAAGTCGACAAGTCGAGATTTAAGAATTACTAATTTTCGGGTTGTCGCCTCGACAAGCAAGTCTATATGACATAAAGCAGCCGCCATTTTAAATCACAGATCCAGTCAGTACACAACCGCAACCAGTGAACGCTCAAGAGATTGAAACAAAAATTCTTTCTTATTTTAACACCTGGATAAACTATTAAGAAACAGATTCAGGTGAACCATTGATATTATTCCTATTCGAATGAATAAAAGACGTTTTTAAAATACCTACATTTTAGAGTATGTTATACATTTTAACTATTTAGGAAGAATGTCGTGTAAATTAAAGGGAATGACGCCCATTGAAAACACAAATAAATATCACAATTCTACAACACACTTAAATTCACTTCACAAAACATATTTGTAACCAGCTACTACAATGGGCTACTTTGTTTGTCAATTAACTTACTAGTGCGGTTTATCCGGTTAACGGTATCCGAATCTTTCCTGATAAATCGGAGAGGTTGGATCTCAAATAAAAAGCATTTATAAACAAAATATAACCCTATTTAACATTAAATAATAAATCAACAATAAATGGTGTTCTTATTTAATATTTCATTCACAACTGACCACTGAGGCATAAACGTGCCTTCACAACCCTGATTGATTGAAGTAGGAAAGTTTCCGCGGCAGGTTAATACGAAGGGAAGGTCGGAACCAGGCTACGAAAGTGTATCATTCATGTCACATGACTCCGCATAAATTACGTGATTTAGTAATACCCTTACTGATAAGGACATATCATTTGTCACCGAGGTAAGAAATTTATTTAAACATATAGATAAACCATATTTACGTAAGATGGCTCTATTTTTTTTTTAATTGATTTAGAGTTTTTGAAAATTTTTGAAAAAGTAAATTATCATAGACGAACGACACTTGCTTGATTATCACCCAGCTTTAATTGCTTCTCTCTGTTTTTGCATGTCATAGCAGGGTCTTAGTCTGCGAGGGTTTGCAATGCCACGCCTAATCCCCCCACATCGAAAGTTTGCAGTTTGGTCTTATTTTGAATGACATAATTTTAGGCAAATTGGCTATTATATGTATGTGTCAGAAAAATGTTTTCGCCTTCGTTGTTCCGAAGGATATGGCTCTGCATATAAACCAGGGACGAATATTTGTTTCACTACACCTTTAAACTTCGGAAGAAAAAAAGGGGACGTTCTTCATTATTAGTATTCATTCAGTATTAGATCATATATAATACACACACTTTAATACGAAAACAGATAGCGGCCAGACACTTTTTTACTCTAACTGGAAAACAAATAAAATAAACAATGTAAAAGGCACCTAGGGTCCAAGCAAAAGATTGCTCTCATAATGATACGCCATTTTGTTCGCGGCGAGCATTGAAAAATCCAGTCAACCTAGTCTTCAAGTTAACAAAGTAATCAATTCATTGACACAATCAAGTCAACAAGGTCACCCAAGTCATCAGGTTACCAAGTCATCAGGTCAACCAAGTCAATCAGGTAACCAAGTCATCAGGTCAACCAAGTCAATCAGATTACTAAGGCAAACAAGTCAAAGAAGTCTTTCAGTCAACTAAGTAAGTCAAATCTACCAAGTCAGTAATGTCAACCAATAGAATCAGTATAATCATAAAATCAAGACAGATTATCACGAAAACCAACTCAGTCTACCATGTCGACCGGTGCAGTGGCTCACTGGTAGAGTGTTTGTTTCGTGGTACGGTAGGCGGGGATCGAATCCCGGCTGCGTAAAGCCAAACACGTTGAAAAAAGGCAATCTTCTCGTTCTCAGCTAAGTGCTGAGTATTTCTGTGTAGGAGAAGGAATGATTTGTTTGGTATCAGGATAATGTGAACGCCTGAAGTATTATGTCACTTTGTCTGCGATGTGATATTTCAGTAAGACAGCACTGTAAAGTTGTCAAAAATGCAAACTGCCAGAAGCAGACACTATCTCGAATAGACCTAGACATGAGTTGATGGGACGTTTAACCCAAATAAAACAAACAAGTCATCAATTCAAGTCAACAAAATCATCAAGTCAATTAAGACAGCAAGTTAATGATGTCAACCAAGAGAATAAAGTTAATAAAACCAATCAAGTCAATTCAGACACAAAGTTAATTTATGTCAACTAAGAGAATCAAGTTAATCAAAACTATCAAGTAAGGTCATCATGATAATCAACTCTATCAAGTCATCAAGTTAACCAAGTATATTAAGTCAAGTCAACTATGTCACCAAGTCTACCAAAACAATCAAGAAAATTCAATTAAGTAATAAAGTAAACCACATCTATTTAGTCAAGTCAATTTTGTCTCCAAGTCAATTAATTAACGGTGTTATGTAGTCAAATAAAGCAATTAAGTTAAATAAATGATGTCACCAAATCAACCAAGCCAACCAAGTTATAAAGTCACCCAAAACAATCAAGTACAAATGTAATAAAGTCACCTAGGTCATCTAGTTTAACAAGTCAATCAAGTCAAATATTAAGTTAACCAAGTTAAAAAAAATTAAGTCTAATAAAAAATAACTGACGTCATAAAAACGTTTCCCTACAAATAATACTAGAGTACAAAACACTATCTGTATTTCTTTCTGATAAAATGTGAAATCTGGAATGTTTAATTCATGTATCCAGGCCGAGTTTTGTGAATGGTCAGACGAAGTTATAGGCCTTTACGTGTATACATACGAAGAACTAATGTGCAATACACTAAATAGAAGTATAGTCAATATTGCATATACTGGGGAAATGTAATCATAGAGGCTAAATTAATAGTGAAACTTTAACTTTGGACTTAAGACTGCTTGGTGGTCAGTATAGATTACATTTAGGCCAGCCAAATCCAGCATAGGTAAACTACTGGGGTCAGAGCCGAGCTCAGTTTGCATCTATAGAATTAACAACACCTTATTTGTCGTTTATGGTCATTTTATTAAATGACAATATATTAAAGAATGTATACAACATCATTTATAAAACAGTACTACTCAGATGTGCACTTAACATAACACTATTATGTACCCTTAAACAATTATGTAATATTACAGCAAGATCAATGTTATGTAAGATTATGCAAAAATTATAGTGTTATGCAATTATGAAAACAGGTTGTATACATACACGAAAACAGAACCAAAATATTAATAAACAAGATGCAATGGTGGGGGACAAAAAGCGCCACAGATTACGCAGTCAGCTCATTGCAGATGAGCAGACTGTGTTATCACCCCATTAGAGGCTCTGACCCAGTGGAGATTACACTTAAACGTATTAATAAATGGACGTTTCAATGGTTTAAGGTTTGAAACAGACTATGCTGACCTTCAAATACCCAAACACTAAACAAATACTCATTTTAATGAAATAGATTAATATATTAAATGGAATTGATGACCCTTGTGTTCAATAATAAAATGGATAATATACATTTGAAGTAGTCAATGCTAACCATCAATGCACAATGGCATTTTGGGCTTACATTGTAAAATTTTGAAGTTGACAAAAACAAAACGGAAATACAAAATTTATAAAGACAAATTGCTAGAGATATAACACATACAATGCCCCTGAAGCAGACTTGCTGACCTTCAGTGTTGTTTGCATAATCTTCAATAATAGACTTAAAAGTTTGAAGCAGGCATACATTATTATATCAAACTAAATTGTTGTTGCTTAAAATGTTACGGAGTCAACCCAGACACACCGCGGACCACATAAATCGCCAACTAACATTAAAAAGGTCTATTGCTATAGTGCTGATCTAGCATCAACGGTGAAAGCGAGTGAGCTCTGAATCAGAGCTCTGTTTTCAGCGCTAGTTAATCGCTTGCTTTTATTTGCATTGTAAGACGTGTTCATCGCTAATCAGTCGCTTTTATTTGCATCGTTAAACGTTTTCAACGCTAGCAAGCCGCTTTAATTTGCATTGTAAGACGTGTTCATCGCTAATCAGTCGCTTTTTTTTGCATTGTTAGACGTTTTCAACGCTAGCCAGCCGCTTTTATTTGCATTGTTAGACGTTTTCAACGCTAGTCAATCGCTTTAATTTGCATCGTTAGACGTTTTCAACGCTAGCCAGCCGCTTTTATTGGCATCGTTAGACGTTTTCAACGCTAGCCAGCCGCTTTTATCGGCATTGTTTGACGTTTTCAACGCTAATAAGTCGCTTTAATTTGCATTGTTAGACGTTTTCAGCACTAGTCAGTCAGTCGCTTTTATTTGCATTGTTAGTCGTTTTCAGCGCTAGTCAGTCACTTTAATATGCATTCTTAGAGGTTTTCAGCACTAGTCAGTCAGTCGCTTTTATTAGTCCATCTGTACCGAAGGTCCAAGGTGGACTTTTCTCATACAAATCCCGTCCGTCGTCCTTCTTCGTCTGTCGTTAAGTTTTCACACTTTTGCCTTTTCTCCTAAACCACTGGACTAATTTCATCCGAACTGGGTAGGAAGTATTCCTAGTGGAAGGGGATTCAGATTTGTTCATATGAAGGGTATTGGGCCCCAGAGGGCGCCATTAGGGGGCCAAAAGGGGCAAATTTGACCAAATTTACAAAATCTTCTTCTAATAAACTAGAAAGCCTAGAGCTTAATGATTTGGTGTGTAGTAACTTTAAGTAATGGAGAACCAAGTTTATTTAAAACGTGACCCTTGGATCAAAAATAGGCTCAGCGTTTTGTGGGTCAAAGTTCAACACTATATATATAACTTTTCACATTTTCAACTTCTTGCCCTAAATCACCGGACCTATTGCATCCAAACTTGGTAGGAAGTATCCCTGTGGGAAGGGGATTCAGATTTCTTCAAATAAAGGGGTTTGGCCCCAAGGGGCGCCACTTGGGGGCGAAAAGGGGGAAATTTGACAAAATTTCAAAAATCTTTTGATAAACTAGAAGGCCTAGAGCTTAAATGCGTTTGTATGTAGTAATTTTAGGACATTGAGAACCAAGTTTGTTCAAGGTGTGAAACTGCGGTCAAAAATAAATCACGCAAGTTCAAAACTATAGCAAATATGTTAACTTTTCACATTTTCGACTTCTAGTCTAAAACTGTTGAACCAATTTCATCCAAACTTGGTTGAAGGCATCCCTAGGGGAAGGGGTTTACGATTTCTTCAAATGAAGTATTTTGGACCCAGGGGGCGCCTTTTCGGGGCCAAAATTGGAGAAATATTTGACAACATTTCAAAAATCTTCTTCTGATATACATTTACTAAATTACCTTGAGCTTAATACATTAGTTTGTAGTCACTTTAGGGCATGAAGAGTCAAATTCGTTCAAGATGTGACCCTGGGATCAAAAATAGGTAACGCATTTTTAGGTCAAAGTTTAACACTATATATATATAGCAAATATGTTACTTTTTTACGTTTTTGACTTCTTGTCCAAATCTACAAAACTATTTTCATCCAACATTGGTAGAAGATTTGTTCAAAGTATGGTGTTTAGTCCCGAAGGGGCACAACTATTTTTTTTTTTTTGATCCGGCTATTTTTATGGGATCTATGCCCCTTTGTGAAAATTCTTGGCTGAATCGTGTCCAGACAACATCCAAATTTCGCGAAACTTTACAGATCTTCTCACCACACTCTGAAGTTATGCCCCTTCGTGAAAATTCTTAGCCGAATCTTGTCCAGACTACTACTCCTACAGTTTTCGTCCAAATTTCGCTAAACTTTACAGATATAATCACCACACCCTGAAGTTCTGCACCTATACTTATTATTTTTTTTTTTGGGATCCGGCTATTTTTATGGGAGTTATGCCCCTTTGTCAAAATTCTTAGCCGAGTCTTGACCGGACAACTTTTCCTACAGTTTTTATCCGAATTTCGAGAAACTTTACAGATGTAATTACTACACTCTGAAGTTGTGTTTATGTTCTAATTTTTTTTTATCCGTTTATTTTTTGGAAGTTATGTCCCTTTGTCAAAATGCTTAGCCGAATATTGTAAATTAAAATTTTATGAAACTTCACTGATGTAGTTACCACAAACTGAAGTTGTTTGCCTGTGATTCATTTTTGCAATCAGATATTCTTGTGGAAGTTTTGACCCTTTAACAAAAATATTATTTGTCCTGCTAGATACGTTGAAGTATAACTCTCAGGAATACTTAACTTGGCGGAAGCGGGGGTATTAGTCAGCCATCCTGGCGACAGCTCTAGTTATACCTTCGTTTCCGTTATGACAGTTGATTCGTAGCTTGACTTTGGGCCATGAGCGAGGACCACTTAATCATTTTGTCGGTTTGACGTCATTGTTTTAAATTCCCAGTTCAGTTGGCAAGTTCATTCTGATGAAGGCTTTGTGATGAGGTTATTGTTCATTTGTCAATATCCTTTTTTCTGTTAATCCTACTTCTTCTTGTTTTAAACCCAACCAATTATGTATCTACCTACATTCTGTCGTATTATAAAATGCCTAGTTACATATCCCTTGATTCCACTCATCCTGTTTTGTACATTCTTAATTACATTTTCTAAGATCATGAATTTTAGTTCATTATCTTAGTTCTTCTTAATTTCTCCTCTCTTGATTGTTTTTTTGTGTCGTAGCTAGATCTGGAATCTTGGACGAGATATTATCACAATTTTTCTTCCCTATAGATACTGTAGATGAAAACAAAATAGTTCCTCGGTTTTTAAAGAAAAACTTTTTGAGATTCGTTTTAATTTATTTCGTCTTGGTGACACTTCTATATTAAATGACTTAAACACGACGATTGTTTTTATTCTAGTTTCTAATAAGAAGTAGTGAATACGAAAAACCAAGACGATATTCTTAAGCCGTAAGTCCATGAACATGGGCAAACAAAGGCAAACGTGGGACGCACACAAAAAAAATAACCAATAATTATAACTTTCAACGACGTTGATAATGTATTAACTAAAGAAGGAAACATAACGAATTCGAACTTCTATTAAAAAACTATAAGCGAAACCAGATGCTCGCGAAATGGTAAGTGCTTCCTGCTACACATGTGTCACCCGCCGCGATGCTTCCGTGTCATTCCGGTGTATGGCAACCCTTTCCATTGTTAAAAAATGAATCATATGTCTCCATAAGAATATGTCACTGCAGTGGTGACGAAAGAGCAAAGGAGAAAAACCATTAACAGGATAGGAGTAAAAGCAGCAACATTAGCATGCAAGCAGAGCAGTAAAGCTAATGCTACGAGGAGAAAACCCGCACCCAGAAGCTGGGCTTTACAAGGCTTTACATAAGGTAGCAATTACCTAAACCCAAGTTCTATATTATGTACAGTTGTGAGTTGTAAATCAAATAATAAAACAATTGATAATTTAAATACGCTTATCAGTAGCACTGGATTTTATACCATAGAATAATTGCTTTACAAAAATGTATTTCTATGTATATCAGCGGTGAAATTAAAACGTATGAAGAAAGATGGAAGAATAGTTGTTCCTACTGAAGTATCGTTCCCCTTCTGGTATTATGTGTCATCATGCTAGTAGAAACAGCAGAAAATACGAACAACCAAGTCGCTAGTCTTATCATCATAAACCTGTCAATACATGCGAACCAAAAGAATGTTGGGGACACAGAGAAAACACAAATTATATACACGATGAATATGGAATAAATACATCTGAATCAAACAGATTGACGATCAAGAAAAACCCCAACAAATCTCAACTCTTAGGACGATTGGCATTTTAATCAGGACTGACGACCATGGAATCCGCAATAAACATCGAATTACAATAAAGACATGTTAAATTACAACAAATGACAGTCAAGCGAATTCATAAATGAACAGTGCAGTTGGTTTTTACCTTCTGTTCATCTTCCATTGCCAAGGGTTTCCGATACGCACGCCAGTTTGTCGGGGAGCTAGACTGGTTCTCTCCATTTGTTACTTCTCTCCGCCAGGGCTTCGCCGTCCTGGCGGAGTGAAAGTAGCGTAACAAAGGGTGAGAACTAGTCTTGTCAGGGAACGGGCGCATCGGAAACCCTTGGCTAGAGAAGATGCCTTCTTTTAAGATCATTTTTGGAATAACGGTGAAATGATACACGAGATTACAGGAATTTATGCAAACAATAATGTGCACACAATTATATGGAATGTTGTATTTACTGGGAAAATATTAATATAGAGGCAGATACATTGAATATTAACGTAAACCTGCTTGGAATTTAGAGGTCGGTGTATCAGTTGCTTTTTTGGCTAACCCTATTATGAATTCAATTCGGAGATACCGACGACGAAATAAAACACCTAATCCATTGTAAAATTAAAAGAAAACAAAAATGGCATCTGAATCAGAGATTCTGAAGTTTAGAGATTTTATTTATAAAGATAGAAAAAAGACATTTGGCTTTCGCTACTAATTTTAATACAACCTAGCATTATTTACAAAACAAACGTTTCGTGTATACTTTTATACAAGGTATATCAATAAGATAATTTCATTCCGATAATTCTCAACGAAAGCTAGCGCCATACGTCATTATCCTCGTGAATTATACAACAACTTATGATAATATTGTAACGCGTCGAGCGGGCGAGACTTTACACCATCTCACTCGCTGTCATCAACATTATAACATGAGGACCCGAGACACAATTGACTACATTCAATACAAACGAGGAACACATCTAACGCATGCTGTCAGCAAAACCACGTTTAACGTCAACGAGTCTCAAACACACAACAAGAGGCCCATAGGGCCTTAACGTCCATCTGGTTGAAATCTGCCTAGTAGTTTTAGAGAAGTCGTTTAAAGGCA
>JAUMGZ010174875.1:0-14567 GCA_032359645.1 Pododesmus macrochisma | reverse complement strand
GAAAATTTGTCAAAACTTCAAAAATCTTCTTCTAATAAACTAGAAGGCCTAGAGCTTAATGTTTCGGTATGTAGTAATTTTGGGCATGGAGAACCAAGTTTGTTCAAGGCGTGACTCTTGGGTCAAAAATAGGTAACGCATTTTGTGTTCAAAGTTCAACACTATAACAAATATGTTAACTATTTATATTTTTGACTTTTTTTCCAAAACTACTGAAAAAATTTCATCCAGACTTGATAGAAGTCGCCCCTGGGGGAAGGGAATTCAGATTTGTTCAAATGAAGGGGCTCGGGCCCCAGGGAGCGCCACTTTGGGGGCCGAATGCGGGGGAAAATTTGACAAAATTTAAAAAAATCTTTCTAATAAACTAGAAGGCCTAGGGCTTAATGTTTTGGTATGTAGTAAATTAAGGGCATGGAGAACCAAGTTTGTTCAAGCTTGACGCTGGTGTTAAAAATAGGTTACGCGTTTTGGGGTCAAAGTTCAACAGTATAGCAAATAGTTAACTATTTACATTTTTGACTTCCCGTCCAAAACTACAGAACTAATTTCATCCAAACTCGGTAGAAGTCATACCTGGTGGAAGGGAATTTAGATGTGTTCAAATGAAGGGGAAGGCGGCGTCACTTTAGGGGGCCAAAAGGGGGAAAATTTGACAAAATTTCAAAAATCTTATGGTGCTTATGGTTTGGTATATATTTAATTTAAGAGCTTGAAGAAATAGGTTTGTTGAAGGCATGACCCTGTGGTCAAAAGTATTCAAATGCCAAACATTTACTTTAATAGGCCTATTTAAACCAGATGGACGTTAAGGCCCAATGGGCCTCTTGTTTGTTTATGTTATGGAGCAGAGGCCATTCAATTAATAGGTGTATCAGAATATGATTTTACTTTTACTTTGAATGAACTGATATTGTACACTATTTTTAAACTTTAATACTGTTCACCCTTATCACAGTAAACGTGTCCATAGTGTATATTCTCAACCAAGTTAGCGTGACCCTGTGGTTAAAAATGGGTTACGCGTTTTTGGGTCAAAGTTCAACACTATTGCAAATGTGTTAACTTTTCACTTTTTTGACTTCTAGTTTTGACTAATTTCATCCAAACTTAGTACAAGGCATACCTAGGGGAAATATGTTCAGATGATTAGGTTTAACTCCCAGGGTTCGACTTTTGGGGGCCCAAATTGGAAAATATTAACAAAACTTTAAAAATCTTCTTCTGAAAAACTAGATTGTCTTGAGCTTAATGCTTTGGTATGTAGTTACTTTAGAGCATGTTCAAGGCGTGTTCCTGGTTATGTTAGAGATTTGTTGACAATGCTAGACAATAAGGAACAAGAAATCCAGATATAACAAATTATATTGATGCATCGATGTTAAATGATGAGATAATGGTTGATGAAATTAAGTGTTCCTTATCCAAAATGTAAAATGGTTAAGCTACTTGGGAAGATGGAATCCCTGAATTATCTAAAGGTGCAAATTACTACATATTTTTCGAAAACTTTTTAACAGAATGTTAACCGGATATTTTCATGAGAATCGATCAAATGGTATTATAATGCCTTTATTCAGAAAAGGTAATCCAGACGATACTGGCGACTATCGAGGAGGTATATCCTCTATAAATGTGATAAGCAAACTATTTATCTCTGTTATAAACAAAAGACTCGCAGATTGGTCTTGGGGAAAAATGTATTTATTGAGGAACAAGCAGGTCTCAGAAGGTATGATTTAAGAATTGATCATATTTTTAGTCTTAGCAGTATAATAGAAAATATTTAACAAACAAGAACAGTTCACCGTTAGTATGTGCCTTCATTGATTTCCAGAAAACTTTTAATTGTATAGACAGATAAAAACTTTACTATGTTCTACTTAGAAATAATGTTAAAGGTCAATGTTTTACACAGCATATATATTTTTAGGTCAAAATAGAAGTTAAGATAGGACATTGTCTTACTGATCTTTTCTATTGTAATTGTGTAGTTAAACAAGTATGTATGCTCAGTCCGTGGCTGTTCAGTATGTTTAGGTCACCTGAGCTAAAGGTGGTCGCTCTTTGTCCGTCGTCGCCCGTCGTGCGTAAACTTTTCAACTTCTTCTCAAGAACGGCTGGGCCAACTACAGACATATTTGGTAGGAAGCATTCCCATGAGAAGCTGCTTCAATTTTGCGAATAAAAAGGGGCTGGCCACATAAGGAGTAAAATTAGACTCTTTTTTTTTTAAAAAAAAAAATCTTCTCATGAACCAATGCTCTGATTACCAGGGATTAATCTAGGTAGTAATTTACTTTCAAATTTAATATGCATGAACCTTAAGTCAATGTTAACAAAGTTTGTAAATAAAATGCAAAGGGGCAAAAAGGGGTAAAATTAGGTTAATTTTTAAAAACTCTTCTCACAAACCGATGCTCTGATAACTTTCATATTTGATATGCATGACCCCCGAGCCAAAGTTTATACAATTTGCGAACGAAACAAACCATTAGGGTGCGCTTCAGTCGATATCGAGTATTTTTCACATTTTCAACTTCTTCTCAAGAATGGCTTGGCCTATTTCAACCAAATGTATAATCTTTATATAGACTATAACTCGTTAAAATGTTTGACTATGATAACTCAGGTGACAGTTAGGGCCCATTGGGCCTCTTGTTTTTTAAACGAACTTGATGATCTGTTGAAGTCTAACAGTAGCTCAGTCGTTTCATCAGAAATAGATGATATATTGTTAGCGTTATTTGCAGATGATCTTGTGCTAGTAACAAGAACTGTAATAGACTTACAGAGACGTATTTAAATATATGGAATATGACTGTAAATCTTATGAAGTCTAACATTGTTGTTTTTAAAAAGGTAGTAAACTATAAAAATATGAAAGCGTATCCTTTTATAAATATCTTGGAATAGTTTTCTCAAGTAAGCACAGCTGGACTCTCTGTTGTAAGATCTTTTCTCAGAAAGCCATCAAAGCGTTAAATATGTTAAAATATTGTTTATCTAAGATTAGCAAAAGAGATGTTATTTGATTCAAGAATATCACATATCCTATGTTATGGCTCAGAAGTCTGAGGTACTAGCAGTATGAAAGAAACTGAACAAGGTCATGATAAATTATGTAAGTGGCGTATATGCACAGGGCAAAATACGATAAACTGTATTGATAAAGGTGAATGCGGTAGATTCGAACTATGTTCTACATATTTTTCTTAAAAAAAAAACAAGATATGGATGATTACAGACTACAGACTTAACAGTGTTTAAATGCTTTATGAACACGATTTATATGGTAGTAAAAATCGGTTCACTTCTGTTTTAAAATAGTTTAGGAGTCTAGGCAAAAAGTCTGGATATACCAAGGAGTAGGCGATATTAAAGATTGACAGATAAAAATCTACAGGATATGGATAAACAGTTACAGCAGTCCAGTAAATGTGATGTTTTCGTAAAATCAAATATAGCCTGTGTTGTGAAAACTATTTATATAACCATTAATCATAGCAGCTAAGATTTATGTTAGCTAATCTCCGTTGCTCAACACATAAACTTAAAATAGAAAAGGGGAGAAGGTCAGGTACCCCTCGCAATGAAATGCTGTGTCAGATATGTAATGGTAACACATTTGAGGGTGAATATCATTTTATTATGCAATATCCAGTATTATTAGACCTAAGAAAGAATTATTTGCCTTATTATTTTATAAAATGTCCTAAGTATGGACACTCTTGTAAAAATTTAAGACAAGTTTCTACTCAAAAACGATTAGCAATTTATATTACTAAATCCTTTGCAGAAAACAACTAGATGTCCATGACTAAATTAGAGTAATCTTGGCCAATGCAATAAATTACATGAGTATTTAAGAATTTTGTATACAAGTGGCTCCTTAAATATATATTAGTAATATACTCTACAAATGTATATATGCAAAACTAATAATACACAACTGCAATCTGAAACATGCCTCCAAGTTACAATGTAAAAAATACATGAAAAACTCTAGATGCCTTATATATATAATTAGTAAGCTATTATGACTAAGTAAGTCTTGGTGACTTAGTAAGCAAGTCTTATAAAGTAATTTGTTATAATTAAGAAGTATAAAAATTATGATCTGACATAATTTATTTATATTCTTTAAAGCCTTTATAAAGTAAATGTCTTAATTAAGAAAGATAAGATGCTGTGACAAAATAGAATCAAGCTTTTTATTTTATTGATACCTATGTTGTAAATTTGGATTGAAATACTTGATATTGTAGAGATAAATATGATATATTCAGATGTATGTGATAGCAATCTTAAAATGTACAGGGATATATTTCGTGAATTTATATATGTACTGTGGAATGGAAGCCTGAATAGTATAAATGAAGTATTTATATTGTATTGTATCGTAAAAACAGTTATGGTATATATTACTATATAAAAACAGCTGAAATACTTACCTACGTATCTGATTTTAAAATAGAGCCATGCTTATATTCCGATATACACTCACCGATATGTCTTAGTCTTGAGAATGAACTACCAACTGCAAATACTAGCTATAATGCATCAAAAATATCATGTGATACGCAGGAAAGCTCAAATACCGCCCCTGACAGTCCAGCAGAATTTTGAGGTGATTGTGCACTTTGTGATAAAAGCATGAAATTTGGTGGACACATAGGCTATACCATTACACAACTTTTAAAAAAAGCCATCTCAAACAGCACCTATTACGTCATTGACAGACATTTTCCAAGATGGCCGCCAATGATTTTATTTGCATTCTCTAAATCCATCTTTAAAATAATATATTATCTTTCATACTGCAAATAAAGTATTGTTTTTCATTGTGGAACATGAAATAATGATATATGGACATATCTTGAACAAAAACAAGAAGAAATAGGATCAACAGAACAAACGCTTTTAACAAACAAACTATACCTTCATCAAAATGTCACCACAAGAACTAACCAGCCAAATGCGTCTGTTTTTATGTGGGTATTAAAACTAACGTAAAACCAACCAAATGGGTGAGAGCTTATCTAACAAAATTTGACAAAAATGCTTAAAAACACACAATAAATTCGTCTATAGCATACTGAACTATGCAATTAAATATTCAAATTTTTGTTCTATTTTTTACCATCTTATTCAACAGCAAATAAATGTGCTTTTACAAGAAGGATTTGAATTCTGACTGTCTTGTCGACTTATTGACAGTTAACTTTAGTTATTTCAGTTTCGTTGATTTTAACAGTAAATTGAGTATGAATTTAAAATTGGTTGTTCAGTCATAGTTTAACGTTGATCTTTCAGTTTTGTGTTCAGAGACCATAACTGTGAATTAATTTGGTACTTAAATTGGGATATCCTTATAGAACTGAAAGGTTTGTGATACATACATAATTACATTCCGGTGCTTCATTATTTGACGCAGTTATTGTTTGTTTGTCAATGCCTCTCGTTCTGTTGATCCTATTCATACTGCTTGTTACATACTGACATACTTGGGAAAATGTGTGTTATGTCAAGAGGGCACATCATAAGTTTTGCGCTACCCAAAATGATGCCAGAGCTCTAGCCTCACATGCCATGACCAAATAAACCCTGCAAGCCTCTCTTGGACGGATAGGCATGCATGGAGTTACAGCTGAACTGAATGCCTATATTGTCATCTCCTATCGACAAACCCAAATGATACGTCATTTCAGTTCCGCTTAGAAAGAATGGAGACAAGTGTCCTTCCAACTGGCAATCCCGGCCTTGGAATCTGTAAGCCTTCCAAACAGGTTTGGGGATAAGGTAGGAGGTGTAAACTTACCTTTCCTGGTGTTAATTCAATGCGGTCCCCCAAAATCTGAATCTTAGCTTCCGAGGTTGTACTGCAGAAGCTTGTCGACTATGCGGGGGCAATGGTCGAGGGGTTAGGAAGCCCCAACCCCCAGAATACTTCACAACATAGGGCCGCAAGCATACAGTTACTAAAGGGAATCTTAAAAGGATGTACCTTTAGAAGGGCATTACAACGCACTAGAACAAAATAAGACAACTGCCAAACTAAAACAGAACAATCTCACGAGATTGCTTCAATGCCTCAGTAAATATCTGCTTGTTTTGCCCAACCCCAATCGGAAGTGTAAGAGTTTCATCTAGGACAGCAGTGCACCAATCTACATATGAAACGAAATGAGCAGTCAACCTGATAAGACGCACACTTTCTCAAGATCTTTGCCAACAAAGAAGGCTACACATTTCCAGAATTGGGAATGAGCATATCAACTGTTGGCTCCATTTTGACATGGCCTTAACAAAGATGGTATGCATGAACCTCATAGGTAGAGGCACGTAACCCAGCTATGTGGCCAACGGAGAAAACCCCTCGCCCTTGATAGTTAAAGTAAGAAGACCACAAATCTTGTTTAGAAATACCTGAAGAATAGAAGAGAAGGCACGTTCAGTACCTTTTCTTTTCTGATAACCATTATCTAGGCCTCTAGCTTTTGAAATGTGGAAATGGTGCAGTAAAACATCTCTAAAAAGGAGGGATCTGCTGGGGCCAGGAAAAGTGCACCTTGCTGACAAACCTGCCAATGCAAGCATACGCTGGAAACTGAGGAAGACCCTCAAACTTGCATGACATGTTGGTCTTATAACTGCTGAGCACTTCCTGCTGATGCGGATGCTTGAGAAAACCCATACAGATTAAACATGGGAGCATAGCCCATGACACCAAAAGGGGAGGATTGATTAGGACAAAGACAAGCTGTATTCCCCTGACTAGCAGTCGGGATCTGGTGTTGAGGCAAGACCCTGACACCGGAAACCTGCTGGACCACTTTACACAAGCAAGAAGGCTGGAAACCAAATAAAGCAGAGCGAGTGTATATACAAGAGCCAGGACAATGAGATGACACAGCACTAGACCCGTCAGGATTGGCTACCAGTAACTAAGAAACAATGCCCGACGTTAATGCGTTTGAAATCAAATACCCAATCAGCTAGGATTGAGTCACGACTCTCAGCCCCTGTAGATCGGCTAACTCTATCTCAAAAGACGTTCCATAAGCAGTGGTAGGTGCCCAGTTGAGAACCAATGAGCTATGTCTTTGATGGCTGGAGCAGAGGCTAGCGTGGCCGTTGACAGTCACACAACTGATGCACTAGGTTCCTGAGACAAATTGCATTGACTCGCAACTAAGTGATGCATAGGTAAAACACAGCCAGACCAAGACTCGGTCAATTCTTAAGAAGCTGGCCACTGCAAAGCACTTGTCTTGGGGAGGAGAAAATGACGGACCACTCTCACCCACAGAATTCTCTAAAGAAAAATCGAGGACGGATCCAGTGTCCATCTCCGTATATTTGAAGTTTTACGAAAAAGGGCAAATAATGGAGGTCTTATAGAAAGGGATGCCTACCAGACTGATCATTGTCGGTATCAAGCAATGGTATTTCACAAACGAAACCACTGGGGATATATGAAACAGGATCAAAGGGTGGGATATTCAGTAGACAACTCTACCCGAGGAGGCGACAAAGGTTTGTCAAGAACTTATGCGATGTGGTTGCAAGAAGGGATGCAGGGAACGGTGCACATGCACTCATGTGTACTGCTATGTGAGTATGTGGTGGATAATATTTTCCGCCATAGTTATATGAAATAAAATGATAATAACATATCGAATGAATCCAGGCGAGTTTAAAATCGAGTTGTATCATCATTAATAATTGTATCATTACAACTCAGCTGAAAAGTTTATGAAATTTGCATTTCAATATTGTCATGTAACTTAGTTGTTTATTTCAAACAGGTTCAACATTTTAGGCAAATAAATATTTATAAGTTTAATAACAAAACAATGGCATCTATCCCGTTAACTTGAAGTTTTGACTTTTATATTAAAAACAAATGGTAACACATTTTGGAAAATGGTTGCAAACTCCATGCCAGTAACATTTTAAGGTGGTTAAATTCAGTTAAGGTCTTTTTTGTATAATATCTGAGTATTTACGTCTATTTATATAATGTTTACATGTCTAGAAATTAACTTTTTGAAGCAAACAAAAAAAGAAATAGCCCAATCTGAGATAGCCCTATTTCTAAAAAAAAAAAAATAATGCCCAATGTATGTGCCAAATTTGATTCTTTTATCACAATGGACACAATGTGTTAACTTATCTGCTGAACATAATTTGAGTATTTGCACCACACATACAGACTTGATCATCGATCAGATGATCTGTATACATTCTGCCTATCTGAATCTAAATCAGTAGCTATATTTCTTAGTTGACATTAAATAATGTCAAGTCTCCTTGGGACACAATTGATATACACATTAGAAACTTGTGTTGGTATTTCAGTTTTTAATTTTTTGTGAAACTTAGAAATGATTCAGCATTTATAATATTAGGATCTAAAGAATTCCATTTATCCATAATTGGTGGGAAAAAGCTATTTTGTATGAATTTGTTTTGGATAGTGGTAAATTAAAATATTTTTCAGTCCTAAAATTATAATAACCTTTCTAACTTTTGGTTTTAATATTATTAACAAGGTATGTGGGTGTAAGTCCATTTACAATTTTATAAATTAATGTTAATTTGTGTTTCGGTCTTCTAGATTGCAAAGTTTCAAAATGTGTTTCAGAGTATAGAATTTGATGAGATGTACCACGACGGAGGCCAGTAATAAAACACATAGCTTTTAATTGAACTGATCCTAAAAGATCTGATTCACTGTTAGTGCAATTATCCCCAAACTGTATCGGCATATATAAGACTAGGTCTTACATATGAAACCAAAGTGTTTTAAAAGTGTTTGTATCCACTTTATATTTTACGAAATGTATGTATATTAAGTCTAGCACAAACTTTGTCGTATATACTAGATACATTGTATGACCGAGAACCTTTGCTATTGGCTATTGAATGTAATTTTTGTTGATTGTGTAATAGCAGTGAAGGGTGATTCTAGAGAAATTAATAGCAACAGTTTTATTCGGATGAAAACATGTTTTCCATTGATCTGCCTATTGCTTAATTGAAGTAAGATTATTATTCAAAACTTAAAAATGAGTATCAAGATCATTGATGTCGTGAACTATCACATATGAATATGTTTCATCTACGAAAAGCTTTATATTCGAGGTTACGTATGAGTAATATCATTTAGTGTTCAAAAAGAAATGTCCGAGTATCGAGCCTTGAGGCACTCCAGCAGATACCATTTTAGAGTTAGCACTCATAACTCTCAAAGACGACACTCTGTTTTTATCAGTTAAGTAGGCCCTTATAACCAATCAAATAATTTACCTTTGATCCCAAATTACTTAAGTTTGTATAATAGTCCTTTGTGTCAAACGCGATCGAACGTTTTACTTATGTCACAGAAAACAAAGCGATGATCTTTGCCTTTGTCTAGATTACTTAAAGGTTACTTATCTTATCTCTTCTTGTTTTATAATTGTATTATAAATATCAGTTAGTTATTTCACGGTGGAATCTTTAGGCTGGAAGTCAGATTAATGTTCCCTTATCATAGTATGACTTGTTACCATGCATTGGAATGACAAGGACGAATCGCGGCGGGTGACACATGTGTAGCAGGAAACGCTTACCATATCACGAGCACCTGGTTTAGCTTATAGTTTGTAAATAGAAGTTCGTGATATTTTCTTTTTAGTTAATAAATGCATATAAGGGTTTTTTGTGTGTGTGTGCGTCCTACGTTTTCCTTTTGTTTGCCCCTGTCCGTGGACTTACGGCTTTAGAATATCGTCTTGGTTTTTCGTATTTACTTCTTTGTTATATAATTAATAAATAATTTACAAATTATTGTTTCAAGAATCTTAATAAAACAGGAAGTATGACAAATCTTCTTTAATTATTTAACTCAAAAACCTTTGTACAAAACATTAACATTTTATGTTTTCCAAATATCTGAAATAACACCTTTCGTTAAAGTTTAAAAAAAAAAAAGAAAAAAAAAAAAAAAAAAAAAAGCTATAGTGGATATGTTTTAAAGGTAGTTATTTTTTAATTATTGTAGGAAGCTATCCAGCTGGACCAGGTGGCTTATTTTGTTAAGAAGGTCAAATTGATCTTGTATATCAAGATTTGTAATAGTTATATCACTAAGTTTAAATGGACACAAGGGAGGTACATCAGGGGTTTAATAGGTGTAATCAAATTGTTTTCATCTAAAAGGCAAGCGTTGACCCACAGTAAGGTGTTTTTGTAAATAGTTTTAGGAAATAATTGTTACATCACAATGTATGCTTCTCAAACATAATTCATTGTCTTAAAACTCAATCTTTGATTGTTTGTTGGAGTTTCAAGCCCGATTGACAGCTGGGATAATTTAAAGCCTGTCTAATTAGTTCATGGAAACACAATTGTACCCTTCAATATGTACTATGTATGTATGTGCTGGGTGACCGTACTAAGTCGGTCCGAGTGGATTACTTGTCTTGAGGATTGTTGTGATGTCAATGTAATTCATAACATGCTGGTGCTTAATTGTTTGGTGCAGTTATTGTTTGTTTGTCAAATGTCTCTCGTAATGTTGATTCCACTCATATTGTTTTTTTTCTCCTTGGTATATGAACTCAATAAGACTTGAATAGTGTTACCTCTCTGAAATACCAATTGGCTCTGGGTTACCTAAGTTGTGAATGGGCTGCAATACTGCAGTAAAAAATAATCAAAAACACCCGATCTGATAAACCATTGTGCTCTTCTTTTACCGAACAGATATACTTTTGAGTTTCTGTAAATATACACCTTAAATGTTGAAATAAAACACAACACAATGTTTAATTACTAGTTTTAAATTCAAAACAAAATGCATAGAGGATACAATATTCTTTATGGTTTAGTCTTTACATGTAGCAAAATATATATTTTGTTATATAAAAATGCGACACTCTGGGGTTATATGACTTTAAGGTACAAGAAAACTAAAGTACACGATAATTCATAATAATTTATTGAAATTGCATGATGCATTCATATGAATCAAATATGCATCATAAAGTTGTTATGAATGCATGCAGAAAGTAAAAACTTATAATATATTCAGTGCAGAGCAATAACATGTAAAGAAAAGGATGGCTGGTTGACAGTTATATAGGTTTTAATAACCGCTGTGACGAAAATTAAGCGACTAAGTCTTGCGTAAATATAAATTTTTTTTTTTTCATTTTCATTAGTATAGCTATAGTGTCATATGTTTATATACATGCAGTCAAACCTGCCTTAGCGGCCACCTGGTTTCAGCGGGCACTCGTCTCATGTGGCCATTATTAGATCCCCCAATTCATATTTCACTATATTTCAACGGCCACCTGGCTAATGCGGCCAGCGGCCGCCGATTTTTGCACCAAATTGTAGATTCAACTTTATTCAGCGGCCATTTTGTTCAGTCAGACGGCCACAAGATCTCTACCGGAAGTTACTGTTTATGACAAGAGGCCCAGTCATTAAATAACAAGCATCAAGTATTACACAGGGCAAGCCATAGTCCCCCACCAGTACTTTTTAAATAGGAAATGAGGATATGTCTTAATATTGCACATTAAGGACAGTTGTCATTAAAGCTATCCTTAATAAATTGTGTTTCATGTCTTAAGTGACCTGTAAAAATTGCTCCGAGTGCTTTTTTTAAGGCTTACCTCGGTCCAACTAAAAAAAATATTAAATAAAAATACAAGATAAAAACTAGAGCTCCATGTCGAATAGGGCCACTGTCAAGATAGCCTGTTGTTATTGCAAGCAAGCAATAGCGAAGTCACCCTATCCTAGAAACACATTCGTACCAGTAATCCAGTAATCCGGTAATACCAGATACAGTTTGCTCCTAGAAAGGCATTTTATTTAGCCAAACCAGGATACCCAACAGTAATTAGCTGAAAGAAAGCCATTTTATTAATAAATTATTGATTTTATGGCTCACAAACTGAACCTTAAACATTACAGCTTACTATGCCTATTTGGAATAAGCAGTGAGCAAGTCATACCATAAGGCAAGTGGTCCATTTGATATACAGATATGTCAAATTTGAAAGAAATCGGTCAATACCTAAATGTTTACCCATTAGAAGTCAGGGCCGCCATCTTGGTTAACAAATCAAAAAAAGAAATTGCTATTAAGTTCCCAATGTTCTAATGTATATGTATACCAAATTTAAACGAAATCGGTCAATGTTGAAATTTCCACTGATCAGGTGTCAGTTTTTGGTCACATGATATGCAAATGAGATAAAGAAGCTTCAATGCACAGCTTTAGCACATCAGGGATAACTCGTGAAAGTGTTATGTCCATCAGGTCTATAGTCTTTGAGATTAGCTTTGTACAATATAAGGTAATATTTGACCCCAGACCTTGACCTCGGTCCCCTGATCCCAATGTCAGAACACAACACTTGGCCTTCCCAAGTTGTACCGTTGTACCAAGTTTGAAGTTGCTGTGTGAAATAGTGTGGAAGAAATTGCCCGGACAAGCAAAATCATACAAATACTAAGACATGACCCCTTGACCTTGGCCCCAAGACCCCAATTTTTTTTACGCAACACTCTGTCTTCCCAAGTCGTACCTTTGTATCAAGTTTAAAGTTGCTGTGTGAAATAGTGTGGAAGAAATGGCCCGGACAAGATCTGAGTGGACGGACTGACGGACCAATTTGTTGACCCCAGGGTAACGCCTAGGGCAAATTTGGTTCTCCATGCCCTAAAATTACAACATACCAACACATGAAGCTCTAGGCCTTCTAGATTTTCAGGAGAAGATTTTTGAAATTTTAACACATTTTTCCCTTTTTGGCCACCTAGTAGACCCAACTGGGGGCCAAGCCCCTTCATTTGAACAAATCTGAATCCCCTAGGGATATTTCTTACCAAGTTTGAAAGAAAGAGGTCCAGTGGTTTAGGACAGGAAGTTGGAAATGTTAGAAGTTTGCTATATATTATATATACATATGTATATAGTGTTGATCTTTGACCAACAAAACGCGTAAACTAGTTTATCAGAAAAAGATTCCCCAAAAAGGCGACCCCTAGGCAAAACCCTGGGCGAACCCAATCCTTAATATCTTAACAAATCTGAACCACTTCCCCAAGTTTGGATGAAATTGGTCCAGTAGTTTTGAACTAGAAGTCGAAAATTCGAAAAGTTTGCCATAGTGTTGAACTTTGACCCAAACACGCGTAAACCATTTTGGACACCAGGGTCACACCTTGAACAAACTTTGTTCTCCATGCCTTAAAGTTAAAACATACCAAAACATTAAGCTCTAGGCCTTCTAGTTTATAAGAAGATTTTTGAAGTTTTGTCAAATTTTCCCCCTTTTGACCCCCTTGTAGCCCAGCCCCTTCATTTGAACAAATCTGAATCCTCTTCCCCTAGGGATACTTCCTAACAAGTTTGGATAAAATTGGTCCAGTGGTTAAAGAGAAGTCGAAAATGTGAAAAGTTAACGACGGACGACGACGGACGGGATTTGTATGGGAAAAGTCCACCTCGGACCTTTGGTCCAGATGGACTAAAAACCAAGAAGATATTCAAAAGGGCCTTTAGGTTCATAAAATTAAATTGAAAACCAGGTTCTGTAATCTTTACTGTGCCTCATCTTTCATTCCCTTTTAAACAGTATGAATCAACTACTAAACATTCTTTTATTTCAGCGCATGCGCGCATACACTGTTAAATTTCAACTTTTTGCTCGCCCTGGCGAACAGACCAGGAATAGTTTGATTTTTAGTTTATTCAGTTTTGAATTGTTTTTGACCATCTCTGGTTTTTGTTTTTATGTCACTTTCAACAATGATTCCGGATGGTGACGTTGCATATGAGTCATCATATTCGTCGGATTTCCGCTATACTTGAAACGACAAATGATTAGTCAGTCTCTCAATTGCAAACATTCATATCATTTTCAGAAGCAAATGTTGCCAGACTACCGTTTTATAGTGAACCGGTTTACTCACAAGTTTCGTTTCTACAGACACCATTTTGATTAAACATACAAGATTTCTTACAAAGGAACTTTAGAGAAAATTCCAAATAGGGGCAGCATGGTGTAGTCATGAGTAGCTATAGGTATACGTAGTGCTTTTGCTCACTGACTGAAAGGTGGGGAGTTTGATCAACAACTTTTGGAGAAACAGTCCAATTACAAAGCCGACACTTACACAACCTCCAGCACTCATCGCATATACTAATAGAATCTCGTACCTGTTTCTGTTCAAGATAGAACTATCTCAGACGAGGGATGGTATATGTATGTTAAATATATCAAGACAAGGCGATAGCCGTGTCATGAGATAACATACATAACATCCCGAGATTGAGATAATTCATTCTTGAACAGAAAAAGATACGAGGTTCTTTTTCTCGTCCTCTTATAGCGATTTAACTATGAAAATAGCTATAAAAATGCAACAATTTCCATGCAAAAGCGCTCCCGACGTTACAGCAGTGACGCAAGTTCATTGTTTCTTAGCGCGTGACAACAAGCACAATACCATATGATGACGTTATTTCAGTGTTTATAGCACGTGAAATCCAT
>JAUMGZ010174864.1:0-14568 GCA_032359645.1 Pododesmus macrochisma | reverse complement strand
ATTATATCCCCAACAGAACCTTAGCCTGCCGGGGTGGGCCATTATTGCGCAATTATATCCCCCACAGAACCTTAGCCTGTCGGGGGTGGGCCATTAGGCAATTATATCCCCCATAGAACCTTAGCCTGCCGGGGGTGGGCCATTAGGCAATTATATCCCCCACAGAACCTTAGCCTGTCGGGGTGGGCCATTATTGCGCAATTATATCCCCAACAGAACCTTAGCCTGCCGGGGTGGGCCATTATTGCGCAATTATATCCCCCACAGAACCTTAGCCAGCCGGGGGTGGGCCATTATTGCGCAATTATATCCCCCACAGAACCTTAGTCAGCCAGGGGTTGGCCTTTATTGCGCAATTATATCACCCACAGAATATTAGCCAGCCGGGGATGTGCCATTAGGCAATTATATCCCCCACAATTTATTTTTGGCACTTTTTTTATTTTCAATGACAAAATTGGAAAATATACAATTATATGTGTCCGGCAGAAAAAAATGTTTTGGCCTTCACCGGTTTTCCCCAGGTTATAGCCCTTTTTATGCACAAAAAGAAATAAAATGTTCAATGTTTTTACCTTTTTCCTGTCTTGTCTGTTCGTTTACATTCTGTGTCATTAGTCCACGATCGTTCACACGGTACAGTTAAACTGTAAGAGTACTTTTAAACTCCGTATCAACAAATAACTGACTAATAGGACGTGGACTCTGTTTATTATTTTATGACGCAATAAACGCCATTCTCTAGTATTTACATTTCTATTTACAGCCTAGCATGGTGAAATGATTTAAAACGTGCGGGTTATATCGAGTGATTCGATTTAATTTAATTTATTATTATTACAAATGAAATCATATTACTTCCCCGAGAAAAGCCCGTGGATTAATTTATTGTTGTTTTGTTTCAATATGATTTTCGACGTTATTAAATAAAATGTAATGTAGCTATTAACATTAGACTGGTTCCCTTCCTTAGTTCTCTTACTCCGCCAGAGCTGCGTTTGATGTAACCGAAGAGGGAACCAGTCTATATTCACACGAGAATTCGCACCAGCTGTAACAGGGAAATTGCAACACTGTCTAAGACTGCCGTCTGGCCAAACTTTTATTCTGAATGCATTGCCCGTATACCCTACCAAACAGTTTTGCTTCGGTATGATTTCCTTTCTGACTACGTCATTGTGCTAGGGTTCTTTTTTCAAAAAAAGATTTTTGCAAGTTGAACTTATTTCTTAGATTAGCTATTAATAAAGCAGAATACATGTTAAAGAAACATGCATGGTCTGTGCACTTTTTGTGAAAGTTAATCCGTAATTCAAATTAATACTAGATTAACAAGACTTACCTGTGAGTCGAAATGTGGTTGGTATTCTTATACGGGATCAAGTGAAATTGCACGGCGCCTGCGCAGACCAGGATCCGACACAACTTGTAGCCACTATAAAATCACACATTGAAACAAACTCTTCATATAAATAACGTGAGGCACTCAAGTTCTCGAGATCATTGATGAAACATCGAACTAAATCAACTAGATTGGCGTATACCCATGGGAGGGCGCTGATCCCTCAACGTTTTGGTGACGTTGAAGAATCTCATCAAAGTTCACCTTACAGGAAAATGTCGCTTAATTTTAGCTTTATTATATGCATCAACATTGAGGGACCACGTGGGATTTCAAAGCAAATTGATGCAATGCGTGAGCCAAATTTATATTAAGCAATCAATAAAAGACAATTTGTAAACATGACTATGTTTATTATGCTACATCATGTCAGCACGACATTTGCACATATATATGAAAAGCATGGTCTGTAACACATATATATGGTAATGAATTTAAAAAAAAAACAAAGATACTATTATTGCGGCAAATAAATTAAAGAAACTGTCATTGCAACCTCAGAACAAGCAAATCTTGCAACTCTTAATGATATAATATGGGGTGCATTCTTCTAAAAAAATAACCAAGTTTATGCATGTACATGGTTGTACTTATTATGAAACTGTTTGAACACATACATACATATGCAAAGACATGAAACGCAAAATACGTATCGATACCCTGTTCAAACAATACTGTTAAAATAACGTGTGTGTTTTGTATAAAATAAAATTATCGTAGTCGAAGGATGGAATGCATGTTAAACATATCAAGACGAGACGATAGCCGCCGTGTCATGAAGTAACATGCATACCATTCCGAGACTGAGATAATTCGATCTTTTACAGAAACAGGAACGAGATTATTTTTCTCGTACCCTAATAGCGAGTAAAAGCAAAAGCACAATACGGCCTAGCGTTAGTGCCGTTGATTCACTGTTGCATTACACGTGCAATCCATGTATAGCTTTATTGTTTTACTGTGCATGAAATTAAAATTGATCTCTGTTTGTACCTGAGATTAATTAATTATTGTGTATCCTATTCTCGTGAGATTTCCTTGTCTGAGACGGACGAGAAGTACTAGTACATTATTAATCATTACCCGAGGACGATTTTTATGTTGTAAACCTGCCTTTGGTGCAAGTACTGAATGTGTTAACAACTTACACCTTGTAATGTTTCACATTGTATTTTTTCCTAAGCCTAACCTGTAGTATTAATGATTTGAATGTCCTTTATTGGTAGGCCCCTGAAGACTTGGATGATGTGCACTATATAGTGGCACGTCAACGTCTAACAATGCTAGTATTGTCGTAATCCATTTACCAACAATACTTCTATTACAGGTTAATGACGTGTTTGAATCTCAGAGTTGCTCTGTTTTATGCATACGACATATCTTAATGTATGCTACTGTTTACACTACACACGTGATGCTAAAGCAAGAGTAACGCATCCTTAAGTTGATTCATTTACCCGGAATACGTAATAATCTAATTAAAACTCAGGGGTGTAAAGTTAAAGCATAATAATTCTTTTTGTAAGACAGGTTACACTGATGAGTAAATTTTGTTTTCTGTAAGTATTATATTTAGTAGGACCTAATAAAAGGGCAAACAACTCGTGTTCTCTCCGTAGTTCTTGTTTTGAATGATTTTTAACTCGATTTAGCTCCCCTGAAACACAATTTTAGCTCAAGGTAAGCCCTGCATTGAAATGAATACATGTACGAGTTAGTCCCCCTTACGTATATACAGAAAGAAACGGTTTTAGTTTCGGGATAAACGAAAATAGTCAAACGTTTTTGGCAGACGTGAAGGAGGGTTTCGCTTGGGCTCAAATGTTAAAAAACGTTTCAAGCAAACGATTCTTAAGTGAGGTTACCTTTCAAAAGATTACCTGACTGAAAAGGACCATATTAAAAACTTTTGGGGTAAATTTCGACTTATCAATATTTCAAGAGTATCATACAATTTAATTGCTAAATATTTTTGTTTTCTGGGCCATAGCGGAAACATGGGGTGTAAGTCAGATTCATAGTCCTGTTTTAACTAATTCCTGCTGTGGGCTTAGGTGTTCACTGCCCTGTCCTATTTCTACACCTATTATGCTTCACATATTAAAAGCAATTTCTTGTTACCACATTTTGAAAACTCCAAGAAGTACATCTATGAAATCATGCCATTACGCCTCATTTACTTTATCTTAAACATGAGTTCTGTAAAAGTGAAGATGTGTCGCTAAACACTGCTTTTGCATGCGTATACATTGTATCTATTTAGCATAGACCTAACTATAGTGTAGAAAATGTGTAACTCAAAACTTGGAATAATTTGATTTATCGATGATAAAACATAGTAACACTGTCTGCAGATAATTGTGTTTAATATAAAGTGATCTAGTGTGAGTAACGGTTGTAAGACCAGTAATGAATACCGAGCAACTTGTTGTACAACTTGCTTACGTAGCGACAGATATTTGTTTTAAGCTTCCTTCACCTTTGGTTTTAAAAGTGAGCTTTCCTGGTTATGCACCGCTGTTTGTGTCATTCGTTTGCCAAGATGGCCACCATTGAATACATTTTAGAAATATGTGTACGCTTTACCCATAAACCAAAAAAGGTTTAGACATTGAATTTTCATGTTTTCAAATACTGCATACTTTCTGTTGTGCTGACATGCAATTATTCGGGTTTTTTTGTTTTTTTTGTTTTTTAAATGCTAATTATGGCCGCACTAACGGGCATCATCAAAATCGTTATTGTTGTGTCTTTCTTCGAACAGAGCCCTGTAGCAACCGTTAGTGTAACAAGACGCGTAAGCGTAAACGGTTGCTACAGAGCCTTTGCTCATTGTTAGTATCATTTTCCTCACAATTTATTAAAACATCTTCGCAAATCAGTTTCAGGTAACCGTCAGTATAATGTTTTAGGTATCTCGTTTCATTTCGATAATACCAGTAAGATTTATACCTGACTTATTATAAAGGTCTACTTCATTGGTCTCGTATTTTGAGCATTGAACGTCCTGCGATCTCTAGACAGCACATAGCCAATCAGCACAGCGTTGTCTGGTCAATTTCATGGCAGATATGCAACCTCTCCTACGATTGGTCAGATCAGATTTCAGATTTCAATTTTTGAATTTTGAATCTAGAATTTTGCACGAGCCTTCTGGGCTTTGGTGTGACAGGAAACGCTCACATCTTCGCGGGCACCTGCTTTCGCTTCTTGTTTTTTTAAAAATGGAAATGTGTGATATTTCGTTTGTAATTGTATTTGATTTTTCTCCAATGTGCTTCCTCTGTTTTCTTTTTATTTACCCATGTCTTTTGAATTTTGGTATTTTTTGGTTTTTGTATTTGCTACTTAATTTATGCATTAATTCAGTTTACATCGTTACAATCGATATCGCATTATATAAAAACTAACTTAACATCGTTTTCATTGAAATCATGTTTCTATAAATGTACGTCGTACATAAGGAATTTGGTAGTTTGCTTCATTTAGTTTTTTCGCTCACTTCAAAAACCTGAGACACATGTTTTACTAGGGCTACAAGTATATTAACATACAAGAGTTAATAACGCGGCGAATAGCTGGCTATTTTTGTTTATCATTATAACAGACGAGGAGATGAAAAAGCGGCTCATGGCGCATAAAATGCCTTCTATACTTCCTGCGAGGCGAGGTTCTTTAGTATAAACATTGTCAAAATACTCTGTAATTATCTTGTTGATGGCAAACGCATTCTGCAAAATGAGCTTATTTTATATATCCCAAATGAAGTCATTACGCTGAAAAAAAGAAAACATCGCACGGAGATGAGTTTATCATAGGAGCTAATGACATAACACTAAAACCATGACGAAAAACAAACGATAAAGCAATGAATTCTCAAGACTTGTTTATCTTGGAGTCAAGGTATATTCTTCTTTTTTATCTTCATTAAAAACTACATGAAAGGCGAATGGCATGGATCAAACAGTTCAAACAGCTATCCTTTGTTAAAACACATAACGAATAAACCATCACCTGTTGGCCTTAGTATTGTTAAAACGGTACACAATGGCTGATTTAAATTAAAGGAGGACACCAATTAAACTAGTTTTTAAAGGGGGAAACGAATGCGAAAAACTCAGTATGGACTAGTTCGCTCCTTTTGTTTACTTCCCTCCGCCAGGGCTGCGCTACGACAAAGGTGGAGAACCAGTCTAAACTTAACAGGAGGATCATGTTGCGCGCGCTCATTAATACATGGCGACGTGGTTAATAAACCACACAATTAACCAGATGTTAAAAAGTGGACTACGAGAGAGATGAAAGCATATTTAACAAGCAAAACATCATAATTGGAGTAATATCTTGACACACTGTCTTAGATTTAGCGCTCAAGATATAGTTCTTTATACTGAAAACAAGAAACCAATCATAAGTATTGAATAAAAAGCCAAGTTGCATGTGTTCCCTTCAGCTTGGAACTTGGCGGAAAATGACAAGATGTCAAGCTACAACCAAGGAATTACATACCTAATGTACGAACATGTATGCAACAGAACACACAAGTTTATATAACTGTTGAAATGTTTAGTTTTTATTTCCATACAACACATACTTGCAGGTGAAACCTACTCTCCAATCAGTGATGAATGAGCGCTGTCTGTATATATTATGAAAAACATGAAGACAAGTGAAATATTATACAAAAGCAGATATTTTGTTAAAGATAGCTTAGACACACAGACACTTTCATTTCACGGTTATAGAACAATCAAACAAAACAGATCTATTACGGAGAAGGGCCCGCCTTTACTTGTGGCACATATTTACCAATTTTGACAGGTAATTTAGCACAAATGATTCCACTCTATGGTTGCCGCAGAGTTTTACTTGTACGTTAAAATGCAGACTTTAGATCAACTGCAAGCCGAGACAGTTTTTTTTTATTTCTTCACTCACGGTGTGTTATTTTAACATTTATTTACTCTCTAATTTATATATCAGCTTTTTATTAACTCATTACGAAAGAAAGACAGACAATCAAACACGATGCGAGTGTAACATCTCACTGAAGTATAGCCACATATTCTCAACAGACTAGACTTAATGATGCTGTGCCAATTATCTTTATAATCAAATCAACTTATAATCAAAGCAAACACGCAAATTACTAATTGTAATACTTAATGCAATACATTTAATTCAATACATTTAATGCAATACATTTAGAAAAAACATAAAATGTTTATTATATACAAATTAACAATAATTTATATGAATGAAACAAAAAATCAAACTAATTTCGAGATAAGGTTTGAATTCCTTTTAATCAGTATTGCTGACTATGTGTAAACACCAACGTTTGAACGTAATAACAAAAGGACGCTTAGTAAAATAAAGAAATAACGTAAAGTCACCGGGGAAAATAACAAAAAGTCGCCAAGAAAAAAGACGCTGAGTGAAATATTGAAAATGCGCCAAGAAAAAAGTAACCAAGCGAAAAAACGTCCTAACACCGGGCGAAATGATGAAAAGTCGATAGGTTAAATAGCAAAACAACGCAAAAAATAACGAAAAGACAATTGCCCAAAAGTCATTAACAACGGTGAGAAGAAAGTAAAAAGAATTACAGGGTATTACATTTCGACTATAAGTGGTGCTTTTAATTGTATCTTTTTTAGAAGTTTGCGGAAATAACCTCTTTACATGTGATCTAAATGACTACATACGTTTGTATACATTATCACTTAGCCTACTGGCAACACAGGTTGGATGACACGTAATTTTAACAACAACAGTTCACCGTGTTAAAAGATTGAAATACTTAGATAAAGAGAACACATTTCTACACTTACAGAGTCGCATTTCAAATTTGTCATTTTGTTGTTTAAAACATATTAGAAATGACATGTGCTGTAACGCACGCACACGTGCACGACCGGTAAACGTATTCAAAGTAAGCCTGCGGTGCTATAGTGTTGTCAGGTTTATAAAGAAGGAAGTTTAGTACCATAAGAACTGACAAGATTTTGCCAAGAAAGACAGCCCTAAACTCGACAGCGGTCGTCTACTCTTGATTTACATGTAAGTAGTCCTAGAATCATGGCGCGTGTGTAGGGTCTTAAAAACTACTCATGCCTGTTAATTGTGACGTGATTGATTCGTGCGCCTTCTCTGTTAAAGTTGGTATGTATGTTTTAAAATATTCTAACTGATCATACTCTGTAACCGACTTGTAAATACTAAGCTGTGGATTCTCTTCTTTTTCTACAAATTGCAATTCTTTTTTCAAATGACTGCAGTAAGTAAGGGTCGGATTTTTCTTATGTGATCCAATATGTTTTTCCATCAAAGTCCAAATTTTTGGCATAGGTAAACTAGCTCAACTAAAAAAAAAAATTGAATTGTAACAGATATGACACTTGAATCTCATGGAAAGTATAAGCTACAAAATACAATCATTTTGATATCAATGCAAAAAAGTAACCATTAGTTCATGTCGAAAGAAAGAAACATTGTGTTGATTACGATGAGTATCACCAAAACGCTTTAATTTAATGGAAGCATCACCATAACTCTAAACTTGTTCTTTTGTTCACTATCTTACACTTAATTAGTACTCACATCCATTTATACTGAGGAAAGGCTTAATATAAATGCTGCGACGCTTGTTTCTTTATCCTCTCTACTCACTTTTTTAATATATCATTTACATATTTCCGAAAAAAGAAGTTTAAACTAATTTAAGAAGATTTTTATAATTATACGAGGAAAGCTTACCAACAATTTTCATACACATCCCACCTTTAAGAATAACAACGGTTTCTACATTGGTATGATAGATTCGTTCTATTTTCGACGTGGGGTCCAAAACACACAAGACGGAACGACAGACGTTTATATACCATATCTACCTCTGTAAATAAGGAAAGTCGTAAATTGTGTTACTTCAATTACTCAATACAGTCATTACCAGTTCACATACAAGCTAGATTTCACTCTCAATATACCTAAACATATATCTCTAACTTACTTAGTTCACATACCGCCTAGAAATCACTCCCTATATACATAACGTTAAACATTTATCTCAAACTTGCTCTTGTTGAAGGGACTGGCTCTATCATCCTAACATATTGCTAGGTGTAATGATAAAAAATGATTTAAAACACAGTGAGACAAGACATTGACGATTTATGCTTTGTAGCATTTTTTATGGTAACTTTGAGGTTGTTATTTTTGTAATTATACATCAGAAATACTTACTCCCCTTTCCCTCGCTGGCCTGTATTTGTCTAGTCATTTTCTATTTCAAATTCATATGTTTTTCTCGAACGACCGTTTGTGACGGTTAATTGTAGCAAGGCATGGAATCTTGGAAGAGGCCACCTCGCACAAAGAATCGGTATTTGTCGTCTCTTATGGAAATTATATTTTTTGGTTTTAATTTGCAAGTTTGTATGATAACGCTTTGTAGCAAGTGGAATAATAATACGTTGATTTCAATTAATCCTTTACATACATAGTTTCTCAATGGCTCTGCTATTAAAGACATGCACAGTGTGTTTAGAAAATAGGACAAGAGGATACATGTACGACTATATATATCTAGATATACTTACGAAACGTACAACTGTCATGAAAAAAGACGAAACTGACTAATATCAATAGATTAAACTGAGACGTATTCCTAAAAAGCTTTTATCCGGAGTTCATCGGTTATTACATGTATAAAAGGTCTTTTTTTATTTTTAAAATATATATTAACAACTATCTAGTATTTATTTTAGAAACAAATTGTGATTGGATGTTTGAACAAGACAACACAATTTGCAAAACTATTACAAAATAAGAGTATATTGCAAAATAACATGCCACAATATTACTCAACATTGCGTTATAGTTATATTGTGTTATTAAAGTAATGTTTTATCCCTGCTCTAATTTGGACACTGGTTTTTGAATTCATTATATATATTTATACATTATAAATATATTTCATGTTATGAAGGAAAACTTTTAAAAAATATTTTTTGTGGCTCTTCCAAGTTTTCAGGTTTATTTTGGGGATGGTTTTTTGATGATGTTTTTGTTTGTTTAGCCAAATCCTTTGGTTCTGAAGATCTTGCTTTTTTATAAGGTCATACAACTTTGCAATCGGCAAACCTCGGGTGAATCCGTTACTCTCATTCAAACCTCAGCTGTACTAGGGTCGGTAATATGTGTCTACACCGCACATTTCTTTGCCGGAAGCAGACGTTTCACTCAGTGAAGTGTACTTTGGATACAGAAATGATCCTATTTCAGAAAATTGCGATCTTCCAGGAATGTAACATAACATTTATAAAACTTGTATAAACACTGATCTATGGCTTGTCTTCAATATACGTCGTCAAGGATATTTTTTTACGTCACATTTGAAATTTCCGAAAGTAGTTCCAATGGCCGATTCCGTTATACGGTATGGGTTTGATGAAGTACCCGAAGTACAGGGAAACGGCCGAAGTTGCGACGAGTGAACGCTTTTGGAAGCGATAAAAATACTGTTGCATTATATGTTCCAAGGTATGGCCAAACCATGCATGAATATGAGCATTTTACTGTAATTTATATTGATCCATATACATGTATCATTAACGTACTATGAAAATGGCATATTTCGATCAATAACGAATTGAAACTAAAGTGGTGTATGAAGGAAAACTAGCCCAATTTACTTAGACCACAGTAGGATTGGTGTGAAATGTCATCGCCCGCCATCACACTTCACTAATGACATGAGATGCACGCGCATGAAGATTTTGAAGAATTTTCAAAAGGCCAATTAAAAAGTCATCCTCATCTGATATTTAGCAAATGTTGTAACCTACAACCATGACAGCAGAACGAGGTGGTGATGTTGATTGAAGACCTGCTAACTGGCACCGTTTGACAGGACATTGACTTATGAATACCATCAACAACTATGTTTGTAAAGACATCGGCAACGTTATTTCTCACTTATTGTTGAGAATATAAGACATGTCGTTGACAAATACACTCTTTTTGAGTAAGATGTATAACAAAATATCAATAGAATTTGTCATATAGAGACAACAGGATACAAGAGATGTAATAAACAAATAAGTCTATAATGATACACGAATAAAACAAGATAAAAGAAAGAAAGAAAGAAAAAACAAGAAAAAAAGGATAATTGCAGGACACGAGCTCAAGCAAGGAAGTAAATGCAATTCTTGTTAACATAGCTACCACAAGGCGAATTGATTCTATTGTTTTAATTTATAAACAACAAAAACCATATTCTACTTCATAAAAAGAATGAAAATGGTTGTCTACAAACTAAATTACGCCTTTACAGCTCATATCCCTCTTCCTTAGGAAATTTAAAACGACAAATGTCTCCTCTGCAAGATGAAAGGAATATACGTCAAGTTGAATTCGTCCGTTTTGACTATCAATTGACTGAAATTTAAGTCATTAAACATCTTTATATTACATAACGACACATACATACAAACTGTATTTGTCTTGGTATACATGTGGCACACGATGGGTCTATAAAAACAACGGTAAACTAATTACTACTTTATCTTACTTGCAAAGAATAACACAACACTTTCGTCCACGAACATTATTCATAAACAAAAACGAGAGGCTGAAACCTGACATTACACGTGTTTAACAGATAAAGATCATGTTCTTTACTTGTCAATTTCACGGATAGGAAAGTATGTATTAACCAACGCGGTGACTGTTGGCATACGTTTTCGCGCCATCTGGTTGCAGTTTTCATTTGTAAGATAACTTAACCAAGACCAACTCACTTTTAATGATCATGTCATCGTGGTTTTGTTGGATATTGCTGCGTCTCCGACTTAAAAAGACTTTATGTTTATCATTAGTACACGAACGGATAATTATGGAATATTTTGAATGTTGTCTAACAACATGACGACTTTATTCAATCTCCTTTTATTTAGTTTTATCTTTTGAACTTTAAAGGGGTTTTGACGGCTTTGATATTCTGGCTGATATTTATTTTGAAATATTACTAAAACAAAGATAAACAAGAGGATTTTTTTGCATCAGATGCATATAAATATTTATATAAACAACTAAGGAATGTAGTCGCTTTATGCCATAATCATTCTCTTTTATGTTTTTTTTTGTCTTAAATTGCAGACTCTTTCATTTGGAAATATCCTGACAAACTTACAGAGCGTCCAGTGATTATAAGTCATTAAGTGCATTTACAGTGAAAATGGAGACTTATATGTTATTTTCCCCCTTCGATTTGCTCTGCTATACTTAACCCACTCCATTTTTAGCAGGAATCAATTAAAGTAAAACTTAAAAGAATAAATTGAATGGTTTTAATAGAACTGGTGTTACTTTTTATACTTTATAGCTGCAGCCGTTCTTGACGACACAAGAAAATCGATCTGTGTAGTCGATTATATTGTATATGTCCTTACCATTTCATCTTATTAAAACCAAAAGAATTACCTTCAAGTCTTTGTTATTGGACGTTTCACCAAGAGGGAAAACAATAATTCTCCCTTTTAACACAAGCGGTTTTATTAATAACTTTCTATGTCGCATACATTGCAGACTTTGATAAAACAAATTTATGATGTTCTTCGATTCTTATTAAGTCGCCCTAGACGAAGTTGGGCGACTTGTTATGTCCCCCAAACGAAGTAGGGGCACATATAGTTTTTACTCGGTTTTTTCTTATTATTATTAGTATTATTATTCCCGTTTTTTTCTTCTTCGTAGAACATGAACGTTTCCGGATGTTTTCTCATAGACGACAAGTCCCATTCTTATGATACTTTACATGCATAATGATTTGGTTCTGTAGATGTACAATAGGCATGTCATATAACGATGACTGAACATCTAACAGAACTGTGGTCTCTGATTGGTCGAAATAAGATATTGTCAATTTCATTCAGATATTGTCCGATTTCGTTCAAATGTAGTATACAGATTTATTACATTTTTACCAGTGAATAATAGAGAAATATCCTTTAGATAAATCTGTTATCCTTCACCAGTGAAAATAACTGTTATTTTAACTAATGAAGATAACAGTTATTTTCACTGGCGATATGCATCCGCACTAAAAATTGTTTACGTAGTAACATTTTTATATCACTGTCTATAACTTTTATTAATTATGAACTATTAAAACCCTTTCAAACATCTTTTAAAATGTTTGTGATGCTTGTTATTGTGTTTCTTATCAATTCTCTAAGACCTACTTGCTGTGCGGACTTATTGATGCTTGGGTAAACTGTATCACGATACCATAGTTGATTCACGATGCAATAACTTTGAAATTGTAAAATAGACAGGGAAAATGTAATAAACAGAAAATTCAATGTTGTTTTCTTGAATATCATAATTATTTCACTCGTGGGGCAGACTTCTTTGATATTTGAAAAATATCAGAAATCTGTCTCACTCTTGAAAAAAATTTGATATTCAAGAAAACAACATTGACTATCCTCTATGTATTATAAGGCTGTTAACTTGACCGCATATGATTTTCTTCCGATCCTTGGTATCCAAGATGACGGCCATGGATTCTGATTGGTTGAAATTTAAATATTGTTTGATTTCGTTCAAATTTGGTATACAGATATATTACAACACTGCAAACTTAATCGCACATGATAATTTTCGATGTGTTATCCAAGATGGCGGCCATGGTCTCTGATTGGTCGACATTTAAATATTGTCCGATTTTGTTCAAATTTGGTATACTGTGGCAGATATATTATGACACTGCGAACTAAATTGCACATAATCTTTTTCGATTTGTTAACCAAGATGGCGGTCATGGTCTGTGATTGGTCAAAATTTGTCCCATTTTGTTCAAATTTGATATACTCAATCGCACATAATTTTTTTGATTTGATAACCAAGATGGCAGCCATGCCTCACATTGGTTGAAATTTAGATTTTGTCCAATTTCATTCTTATTTGGTGCATACGTGTAATAGAGATCTGCAATCTGCAGCTGATGACTTTGTTGCCTAAGTATTTTGGCCTTGTTACGAATTTGCATCCTTGTTTTGGGAACATTCCTGTAACGGCCCCCGTTACGATAAACACTCGTTGTTATTGTACTGTTTCTCTGGTATTATTATTCCGGTTCTTCCAACTCATATGTCCGGAGCAAAGCTCATAGACTATCTCCCCAGTCGACTTGAAACTTGCACACAGTGCTCATCATACGGCTAAGATGTGCATTGAACCTTTTTTTGGTCTCATTTCCGTATCACGTGACCAAAAACAGCTGCCTTCCGATTGGTCGAAATTTCAACCTTGTCTGATTTTGTTCAAATTTGGTATACAGATGCATTAAAACGCTGCAAACTTAATCGCGTATGATTTCTTTTTGGATTTGTTTACCAAGATGGCGGCCATGGCCTCTGATTGGTCGAAATTAAAATGTTGTCCGATTTCGTTAAAATGTGGTATACATATGCATTAGGACACTGCATACTTAATCGGGTATGGTTTTTTTGGGATTTGTTAACCAAGATGGCGGCCATGACCTCTGATTGGTAGATATTTAAATGTATCCGGTTATATATTCGGTTAATGGGAACGCTAGGATAGGGCGACTTCGCTTATGCTTGCAATAGCAACAGGCCATCTTGGTGGTGGCCCTGTTCGATATGGGGAGCCTAGTTTAATATTGCATTGGTTCTATTGAGTGACGCAATTTATAGATCGATTTGAGATATGCACATGGGAACACAGTGTGCACCATTGATCCGTAAGGTGATCCTCTATAGAGGGATTGCACGTGACGTCACCGGTCCGCCATGTTGGAAGGCAAGCTTTATTTTTTAATCATATTATATAGTGGAAAACAGGGTGTAGAAACTGTGTGATAAATCAGTTATTCATTCACAGAATTTCATGAAATTAATATATTTGGAAAGAATAGACATCGTGCTTTACAATGATGTTAAAGAAAAAGTATTTTATTTGTACTTGAATCCGTAGCGACTGTGTGAATATGGTCAAATTTAGTGAGATTATATAATCAGCACTCGTCAGTTGCCCTCCACATAGGTAAATTTTGGCCAAAAGCCCTTTAAATCGCCAGTTTAGGGTGACCGTGCAAAGCCTCTCTTGCCAAAAAAAAAAAAAAAAAAAAAACG
>JAUMGZ010174853.1:0-14569 GCA_032359645.1 Pododesmus macrochisma | reverse complement strand
CCTATAAAAGTGTCATTCAAGGATACTACTATTTCGTTTAAAAAAAAGTTAGGAATATTAAAACAAATTGTCCTTTAGAATTTAAGGTGGGGTACACAAAAAACAATACGATAATAGAAACTGCTTCTACCTTTTACATCAGTTTAGCATGTATGTGTCCTTTCTTGTGTTATAGTTGTATAGTTGTGTTGTCTGTCTGTATGGTTATAAATTTTGGTTTGTTAAGTCGGTGCTTTTTAATATACGCTTGTCGCTAGTGTCTTTTATCCTTATGTAACGTAAATATGCATAAAAAGAAAAAATGATTTTTCCCCTGAGCAAAATAAGTTATGTGTCTTATGTGTAAATGTTAAAGGCAAACACATAAAGGGCACATAATTCTGTATGACTTTTACATAAACTAGGTCAGTGGAAAGCACACAAATGACGAACAAAGCACATAAACCTTCTTAAAATGCAGTCATAGACAATTTCTAAACTCATCTAAAAAATGAACATCCCGTCAGGCACAAACACCGTCTTGTATAACCCATCTTATTAGATACATGTCATATAGTGTACTCGAAGAAGTAAATACGACAAACCAAGACGATACTCAGAAGACTCAAGTTCATGGACATTGGCAAAGTTAAGGGAAAAGTGGGACGCACACAGAAAAAATGATAAAAGTGCGTGCAACTAATGACTAAAAAAGAAAATATCACGGAATAAGATGAAACGGAGTTATGTTATGTGTTCTTTATTGATTATACGTGTAAATATTATATATCATAAAATATCCATGTAATACGATTTATTTTGCCGCAAGTCAGAGCAAGCAAACAGGTTGCGTTGATGATATAAGTACATTTACCAATTTGCTTAACCGTAGTAATTCAACATTATAATAAATAAATCTTTTTTCAGCTTTGAAGAATCAGACTTTTGAACGTTCGTTTGTTTGTCAATTAAGTAAAACATGATTCATGATTATTACAGATGCTGTTCGACAGAAAGAGGTTGTACTTAAGACCTCGCGGCAAGATGACGCTCTTGGAAAATACACTCCTCTAAGCTTTTACGGTTATGAGGTAGACGATGACAAGAGGGAATTTTGTTTTTCGGTGAAGGCATGCAGCGATGTTCACATTTCTCTAAAAGAGGACAATACAGCCAGATCTGAGCATGAGCACTACGATATCATACTAGGAGAACTGAACAACACCAAGTCTGCCATCCGCCTTGCTGAGCGAAAGAGGAAGGAAGTGGAAGAGTTCACAGAAGATCTGCTGAACTGTCTGGAGTTTAGAGATTTTGTTATTTCGTGGAAAGAACACGTTATTAAAGTGTTTTGGATAAAGGACAGAAAGAGAACAGAATTTATGACATACCCTGATCCAAAGCGCCTCACTATTAGATACATCGAAGTTGCAACGGATAGTGTTGAAGATGGCGAGTGGAAATTTGAATTATCGGAAATAATACGTATGTTTCAAATGTATTCTACAAATATGATTGAAATAATTTGCACTGTCTAGGAACGTTCAAGTTTCAAATTCATCAATAAGAGGGGAGATAACAGATTCTAAGCGATGTGCTTTATGCCGATAGAATTTGTTAACACATATTTTTTCATTGATATTTACTTACTTATTGAAATTGATTCAAGCATTGAACTTAATGCATTTGATGATGTTTTTAACAAAGCAAAATGAAGAAAAGATTTACATACGACGAATCAAGACGAGGGCAAAGGAGGGATGCACACCGAACAAAATATAATTATTAACTAAAAAAAGGAAACGTAAAGTACTAAAATTTAGAAAAAAAAAACGAGAAGCAAAGTTAGACGTTCGCGAAGGAGTAGGCGTTTACGGCTACACTTGTGTCATCCACTGCGATGTTTCCGTCTAATTTCGGTTTATTCCAACCTTTTCCATAATTAAAAAAAAAGGAAACACATGTTACCATAAGAATGTGTCACTTTTTTTGTGACGAAAAAGTTTAGGTGAAAAATAATTGACATTTTAGGAATAAAAGCAGCAATATCATGAATTCAAAGAAAATCAGTGAAGATAACGGTAGCACAACAGAAAGTAAGAACTCTTGACCGCATACATTAGCAGAGAAGGCTTTATAATATACTTAAAAATAATTAAAAGAACGTTAAAAGAGAACAAACCTCAACGTCCAAGATAATGAAAATTCACATGCAACTATTGCATATTAAATCCAAGTTATAAGGCGCTGTTTTATTTCTTTATTTTGACAGAACTATCACGAGAACAAGACGTATCAATTAAGACCATAAAACAATCTGGAAACTCTTCGTCGTACACATACACACCTCTGTATTTCTTTGGCTACGAGACAAAAATCTATGAAAGGGAGTTTAATTTTTCTGTTAAAACTTGTAACGACGCGCATATATTCTTATCGGAGAGCGGTTCCAATGTGAATGTCGAGGTTGTACTTGGAGGTTGGAATAACACAAAATCGGTTATCCGATCCGGACCAGAAAAGGCGGCTGTTGTATACGTTGAGAAGAAGAAAGATCACGTGGTAAACTGTAACCATTATAAGGACTTTGCTGTATCATGGAGAAAGGATATACACGTGTACGCCGTGGATGATAACGCAAGAACGAAGCTGATGACATACACTCCTCCAAAACCACTCAAAGTAAAGGGCATAGAGATCACAACGGGCTATTTCTCGGAAGGCTATTGGAGGATAAAAATTCCCGGTAAGAAGATGATCATTAAAAAATGATAATGTGTGTTAAATTAGGGCCTAACGATAAAGAAAACACTGTTATATACAGTTAAGGAAGGAATCTGATCGACATTGTGTACACTGTGTGGACTCAAAACTTTTGCGCATAAATAGTTTTAACAGTTAGTGTTGATTTTTCAATGTGAAAGCAGTAAAATCATAATTAATTATTGTAAAAGTAGGTTTTTGCATTAAGGGCTCTCGCAAACATTGCACCCATTTAAAATGGGATTTTACATTTACAGTCAAACCTATCTATAAAGACCACCCGAGAGACAAGAAAAAAGTTGTCTTTATGTATAGATGTTCTGTATATGAAGTTAGAAATAAGTGTCATAAGACTTCAAGGGACCTGATGTTAGTGGTCTTTATGTACAGATGGTCTCTTCATAGAGGTGGTAGCTAGAGCAGGTTGCACTGTACAACAGTAAATGGAGTTATTATGTGTTAGGTTGTATTGGCCACATTAAACTGAATGCAAACTAGATTTAAATTTGTAAAATTGTTGTTACTTTTTACATCAAAATTTACTATAATCCAATTAATGTACTTTTGTTATAAACCTAGCGCAAACAAACACAGTGCCTAGAAGTACATTTACATTGACAAAACCTATCTATGTTCTGTTACAGCAATTGTTTAATGGTCAATTTATCGCTCAATTTGCATGTACATAATTTGATTGGCTACCCGCGTGAATTAGAAAGGTTTGAGTTTTACCAAAGCGCAACAACACTCGACAATAAAGAAATATAAGAACATCAAATGCCAAGTTTAAATACTAAACAGTATTTAATTAATATTAAATATTTTTATATTTATCAAGCCATGCAAAACAAATACATCTTATACTCCCAATGTCTCCCATGGCTTGATTTCTTACACATACCCGATGTACTTACAATGTATCTTTCCACAGCATGTTACTACTCACCCAGAGGTGAGGACTATACCGGGAGTGTACATAGAACCTCCAGTGGGAAGGAATGCCAGAAATGGAGCTCTAATCATCCCCATAACCACACACATCACTCGGAACCAGAAAACTTTTGCCGAAATCCAGACTCGCGATTAAAACCATGGTGTTACACAACAGACAAAAACACACGCTTTGAATATTGTGATGTACATAAATGTCGTAAGTATTTTTTCATATATTAAAAATTCGAACGTTACAGTTTAGGAATGTATGTAAAACACATTAAAACGAGAGATTAATGGGATGTAATTACAGGGCTGAATTAGTTGTTATTTTGAAAAATCATGTTGTTGGTTGTTCTTCGTCTTTCGTAATGCTGATCCCAGTTATCCTCTTTTTAATTATCTAACAATTTATTGAGTAAGCATTGCATAATAATTAACTGTAAAGATGTCAAGAGGAATATTCATTTGTTACACAAGTAAACGTCAGTCACTTGAATGAATATTTGAAGCTGTATAGTTTTATAATATTTATTTCCATTTTTATTATATTTCTTGTTTGTATCTTCCATTTTCCATATATGATACTGTTTTCAGAGTGGATGAAAAGGTATCCGTGGTTAGTCACTACGACATCTAAATATTCTGACGGTGTCAAATCGGCTTTTTTTCTTTTTGTTTAGTACTCAAATATAGCACGTCGCCAGGTACTGTGTTAGGTGACCGTACGCCCAGATATGTGTGTCAACGACATTGGTTAAAAGTGTGTTAGCCTATGCTGGATTCCAAAACGCATTTATATTACAGCAAATCTGATGGTCTGAACCACATCACGTTCTAGGTCAATAAAACATCGATTTTTCTTGTCATGTTTCCCTTATTAAATAAAAAACTTTAAGAAGATATATGTAAAATATGACGTATACTAAACACTTAAGTGCCCTAGTGTGGGAAAAAATAAGAATATTGTTCACCTTAAAAAAGTTATATTCTGTTGGGTTGCTCCCTCGGGGAACAAGATGCACATTACAGTTAGCATATTTTCATATCTCCCTCGAACAAAATCAACCGGATATTTTTTATTAAAATGTCTTTTGTTCTCTAAATAAGTTTAATTCTGGTGCCGAAGCTTTGGTTTATCTCGTTATTTTGGTAATTGTACTTGAAATCTACCGCCCTGATGCCAGTCCAATGTTTACTTTTTAAATCTGGCCTTATGGATAACTAGTCTTAGGGATTGCTGTGAATCATTTTATGTTATTTTATTCTGGTGCTAGGTGGTTTGGTGTGGCTATCGTTGGTTTGTCAATGTCTCTCGTTCTGTTGTTTCAACTCATCCTGTTTTAACTTATATCTTTTTTTCAGGTATTTTTTCAGTTTGGTAATCCTTCCTATTTTTCAATACTGTATTTCTGTGTGTTGGATTTTTGTAATCCTGTAACTTTAAAGAAGTCAATGCTAATGTGTTCCTTTTTTATGTTTAGACTGATGTAAAATTATTCAGTGCCAGCTGCTCATAAATAAATTCAACTACATGAATGTATAATATTATCTTTAGTATAACGTTCGACCTTTATTTCTAAAGGTATTGTCTATTTTCAATACGATTTCCTATGGAGTCCGTTAAGGGCGTTTCACTCGCGGTGATGCCTGCAAACACGAACGTGGTCCTCTTGAACACGCATTGTTAATGTTTATTTTCTCCATTATATCATTATATTGAACACGGCACGTAACCGTATTGATACGTCGTAGTTCGCTATAAAAAAGGATGTCACATACCGTATTGATACGGACATATCAAAACTGGTGACATATTTGTATGAGGAAACGCCTTCCATTTATCGGGCATCAGTATTCGCTTCTTGTTGTTAACAGAGGTTCATGTATTCCACTTTTAGCTTAAAAATTGAATCTTATTATTGTGTATGCTCTCCGTTTTTTGTGTGTATTTGTCAACGTTTACTGACTAACGTCTTTTGAATATAATCTGCAATTATTTAGTTGTTACTACCACGTGTGCAAAACAACAACGTATTACATGGAGATAAATTTTTATCAAATGTTCAATATTGATTATAAGATGTAAACAGTGCTATATGTATACCAACACAATAACGTGCTTAGATATGTATGTACATGTACCTTTCTTCAGCACCATGTGGCATCTTTGAGGAAGTTGACGCATGCACGGCAACGATCACGTTACAAGGGATGTGCATGTTTAGTTATCAACTCAACAATAAATGTTTTATAACACTATCGTCGAAAGAGAATGATGCGAAAGGACCAATAACTGATGTTCTGCTTAACGGTGTCATGTTTCAATTACGAGATGAAGATGAGCATAGACACGAGGGGTGTGCTATTTTACGTCAGGACATGTTCAAACTGACTATAACGTATCCAGTCTGCGAACATAATGCTGCGTTTAAAGAACCAGGTATATTGCAAAACACTTGATGTAAACAAACAATAACTTTACTAAACATATTTGTTTAATGACCATCTTCATGCATTGGTACAATCTTTGAGTTTTAAAGTTAAGGTTGTGCAGCTATCTCTTGTTATGTTTGTGTTTTGTGTATCCATTTATGAACATTTTTGGTCATTCCGTGATGATGTTGGGCCTTCACTTTTGTCATTTGATGTTATTTCATATGGTCGTCAATATCTTTCTGTTTATATTAATCTAGTGCTGAATTGATTGGTGCAGCTATTGTTAATTTGCCTCTAGGTCTGTTAATTCCACTCATCTATTTTTTGTTATGGTTGTTAGTGTTTTCCCCTTTAGTTCTAATCGTTCCTTAAGGTGATTTTTTATGAGGCTATGGCTCGTTAATCCAATAATCCTATTTTCTCTTGTTTTATGTCATTCTTCCTAAATATGACCATTGGCTAATTAAACCAACAAATAAACAAACAAATCATTAATAATAATTTTAAGCTGTAAATTTCAAGTGCATTACCTTCCCAAGACTTACAATATTCTTGATGTTATATTATATAGACACATCGAACAACAAGTAATTATTTTGCATCTTATGTTTAAGTTTTAGTAATTATTGAGTAAAATATTGTTGTTTGTTGGTGTTGACTGTAGAAGAAAATTTTATTCTGTTTAGACTTATTTTTGGTTTCGGTTCTTTCTGTTACAATGTAGCCATCGTCTCTGAGACACAAACCGATCAAGCGAGAAACCAGTACAGAAACTTCCAAGATATTTCTACAATGTCTTTCACTCATGGCTGAAGCCATATATAATAGGTGCTGTCTGAACTTCTCACTGTCACTGAGAGCTTCCATACACTTTCTGCTGTCATATAATTACGACTTCTGGGTTGACTTGCATTAAAATCATGTCCACTTTATAACTTATGTTTAATGTTAAATTAAATATTTTCTTTTTAGGTTTTACATTTTTTGACCTCGGGTAGCTATAGTACATTGTTGCATACACAAAACATAACATTAAACGATCAACAGGAATACAGAAGTTGAAAAGCAATGATATACTGTAAAAACCAATCTAACATTACATATGTCTTTTCATAATTCAATTAACTTTGCTTAACGTGGTGTATGATACAGTACTCGTAAGTACTGTTAAATCTTACATTTCCAATTGACTTAAGGCTAGTTTTATAGATTCATTTGATATTTTTTATATTTTTAAAAAGCCATGAAAAATAATCAAATAAACAGTGCCACATAAACCATCTAATGAAGAAAGCTTTGTTATTTTTATACCAACACTTTCTTGTTTGGTGATAAAAAGTAAGATTAGCCTGAATCTCCTAACTCTTTAACTTTACATAAATAAAAATGTTTTTTTTTTAGTAGTATATCTCTTGTATATCCATTTTCTATTTAAAATAGTATATGTTTAACAAAAAAATCAATTTCAGTGCTGGTTTTATCTTTGATTAATTTCGTTATGGAATTTATAAATTCAAGTACTTTAGAGGTGGACTTCTTCTCGCAATCTGTTTGTTTTTCTCAAATGAATGGCACTGTTCACATTCTTTTGAATTGATCCTATTTCTTCTTGTTTTGTCCTTGTACAGCATTTACAGTGATTGTGTTTGACCGTTCCAAGTCGGTCCGCATTGATAGCTAGTCTCGAGTATTGTTTCGACGTCAATTTATTTTGTTTTATTCTGGTGTTGAGTTGTTTGATGCGGCTATTGTTGGTTTGTTTATGTCTTTCGTTCTGTTGATTCTACTCATCCTGTTTTAGTAAGTCTGCGTCGATTGCATTTAAATTTAATTTGATAAAAAACATTGAATATGCTTTTATATCGCTATTCTGATTCCTTCTTTTGATTGTTTTTTCTCTTTTCCCGTGATGATGTACAAATCATTGTCGTGGCGTATATACATTTAATTATGTTTATTAACTTTAAGCACGCCTTCAATATTAATGGTAATGTGGTAACACTTCTAATACTGTAAGCGTTTCCCTAAAAACTACTGTTGTGATGAAGCTATTGTTTGTTTGTCAATAACATTTGTTCTGTTGGTCCTAATTTTTCTTCTTGTTTTCTGTTCTTTACCATCTTTGTTAAAAAACAATTTGAGTTGCTGAATATCTTTCACACATAGTCTTACTGATTTTTATATTCTTTTTGTCTTAATCCACAAATTTTTGTTTGCTTCGTGTTCGATATATTTGTTTGTCTTATATTGTTTTGATATTGTTAATACTTACAGGGACTCAACACACGGACAAATAGCGATCGCACCTTAACTTGTAGAATCAAGAAACAGAATGCGAGTTCAAAATGGAGTTGAAGGCCGTTAAACTCAAATAAAAACAAACAAAACCAATTAGTACCTGCAAACAGATTTGGTGTTTTTTTACTTTGTGAATTTACCATCCATTAATTTACTTCAAATTAGCATTCCCCGTCCTTTTTGTTCTATAATGAAGACATTGTAATATAAAATGTTGATGTTATATTACAAAATCACTGTTTCTTTATTCCGTCTCGTGTTACTCTGCTCTCCTTGATAGACATTACAAAATATATACATTGGCTGGTTGTCTGAATACACAGAATACATGTCATTGTACATTGATTTTGTTGCAACATAAGGGTGTTTTTCATCTTGATATTATCTTCAGAAAGCAAGAAATAATGTAAATACATTATTATCTTATTATTGTTTATAGGCATATAACTTAATGTCCAATCCACAAATCGTACAATGACGAACGCAACAGATATTCTATATTAATTCATTTGCATTGCAAATATTTAGTACGCATCATGCACGATTATTTAAATTTTGTGAAAATCAATTTTAATTTCAATATCATAAAAAAATATTTATATTAAAAACAGCATATGGTGTGTTATTGTTCACTGAAATTAAAAGTCAAAATGTAGTAAGTCAGCATATTGCTGAAAACAATACTATCTCTAATTAAATATTCAGAAGCACGCTGTTTCTGCGATATACTTGACCACAAAACTTTTATGTCGGAAGCAATTATTCCACTAGTTAAAGACATAGGATGTAAGGTGTCGTGTCAAAAATCACAAAGTGCGATTGTTACATAATTTATGGTCTTTCATATATTTCTGCACCTTTGATCTGTATATTGAATTGTTAATATACAGAGCAAAAAATCAATTCAAAGTAGGTCCATATTCGTACAAACCCGGCTTGAACCGTGGAATTTGCAGGCCCATTGAAGACAAACATGTCATCAGGTAAACATATTATAATGGCATATTCTACGAATCGTTTAACATTCCGAATAACCTGTAATTTATAGTCCTCTTCTTTGTACAGAATTTCTATAAATAGCTGTTGCTAAAAATCACAAGATTCACCTGTAATTCATATGATTTTGATTGTCATCTGTAGAATTGTATATCATAATTATAATAAAACCAATACGTTATCTATAAGTAAATCACAAAATAGATACCCTTTGGTGACCCAGTGTTGGCCGTCTATATGTCCTAATGCTTTTAAAATGTCGATTTAAACTTTGTATTGAGAGGCCTTAAGTAACGTTATTTGACTACACAATTTACACGTGAACGGGAAGAAAGGAGGTGAGTTTATTGATGTGTCAAAGTTTATTTCGTCGGTCTTAAAATACATAACTTAATCGCGCGTGATTGTCAGCAAAAATTCACATGTATATTTCATGAGGCCGATGTAAACAGACGACCAAAAACAATCTACTATACTTTGTTAATCAAGATATTAAGTGAATCGGAAACCAACGTTTTCCTTTTGTTTGCCAATGTCCATGGACTTAATTACGGCTTTAAAATATTGTCTTGGGTTTTCAAATTTACTACTTTAGTTGAAGAAGTCGAAAATGTAAATAGTTAAAATAGTTGCTATAGTGTTAAACTTTGACCCCAAAATGTGAAACCTATTTTTGACCCAAGGATCATGCCTTGAACAAACATCATTCTCCATGCATTAAGGTAACTATATAACAAATAATTCAGCTCTAGGCTTTCTAGTTTATTAAAAGATTTTTGTAAATTTTGTCAAAGTTACCCGTTTGCCCCCCGTACCCCCTGGTACCCCTTGGAACAAAGACCCTCCATTTGAACAAATCTGAATCCCCTTGGGATACTCCCTACAAAGTTGGATAAAATTGGTCTAGTGGTTAAGGAGAAGTCGGAAATGTAAATAGTTAACATATTTGCTATAGTGTTGAACTTTGGTCCCGAAATGCGTAACCTATTTTTGACCCAAGAATTATGCATTGAACAAACTTCGTTCTCCATGCCCTAAGGTGACTACATACAAAAAATATTAAGCTCTAGGTCTTCCAGTTTATTTAGAAGACGATTTTGAAGTTTTGTCAAATTTTCCCATTTTGGCCCCCTGGGGGCAGATCCCGTCCATTTGAACAAATCTGAAACCCCTTCCCCTAGGGATACTCCTACCAAGATTTGGTGAAATTAGTCCAGTGGTTTAAGAGAAAAGGTAGAAAAGGCGTACAATTAACGACGGACGGACGAACGGACGACAAACGACGGACGCCGACGGACGACGGACGTGATTTGCACGAGAATGGTCCACCTTGGAACTTCGATCCAGAAGGACTTAAAAATCTAGAAGTAAAACTAGGTGCTCGTGATATGGTAAGCGTGTACTACTACACATGTGTCAACTGCCGCTATGTTTCCATGTCATTCCGGTGTATGGCAATCCTATTTTCATATACATTTCTTCTGAGCTGTGATTTGTGTCCCTTCATAGCTACATATAGCGAGACTTTAGATGCGGGACGAAACTTTCTCACACACGGTATCGGTTCTATGCTGTAATAGATATTTATGTATTGGTGACATGTTTTAGTTTGCAATTTTGTATACATTTTTTTCTGTCGGATGATTGGTATACGTCATAATAAAAGAACATGCCGTCAATAATTCCCGCTTTATATATCGTGATTTACTCCTCGTCGCTCTATGTTTACCGCTCGGCTTTCATGATAATGTTGCTACTTCTATTCTTATCCTGTAATGGTTTTTTCTCCTTTATTTGTTCGTCACTATAGAAGTGATATATTCTTATGGTGATACATGCCTCTTTTTAAACAATGGAAAGGGTTGTCATACACCGGAATGACACGGAGGCATCGCAGCGGCTGACACATGTGTAGAACGGAACGCTTACAATATCGCGAGCACCTGGTTTCGCTTCTAGTTTAGTATAAGTTCGCGATGTTTCCTTTTTTAGTTCTTAAATGTGAAGCTTGTTATTTTGTGTGTGTGCGTCCAACGTTTCCCTTTGATTTGCCAATGTCCATGAAATAACATCTTTAGAATATCTTCCTGGTTTTTTTTAATTTACTACTTTGCAATAGTTGTATGTTGACATTTATTGTACACCTGAACGTCCTTTTTATTATTTTCTATGATGTAATATTTGCTGAAGTATGCGGTCATGGTTCTTACTCCTTGTCGAAATATCGTTACCTCTCTGCTTTCGTAATACTGTTGCTGCTTCTTTTCCTATCCTGGCTATGGTTTGTGTCCTTCAATCTTTCGTCACGATATTACTGACTGTTTCTTGTGGTGACACATGTACCTTTTTTCTATTGAAAGTGTTGCCATATACCAAAATGAAACAACAGAGAAGCATCGCTGTTGATGACACATGTGTAGCATAAGAAAGCGGTATCTATCGTAAACACCTGGTATCTCTTCTAGTTCTAAAGAAAAGTTCTGACTTCGCTGAAGTTAGGAAGCCAAAAAGTGGAAGGGAGAATAATCCTGACGTTAACAAAACACAAATACCAACCCCTAGAAAAATGTGAAATAAGCTTTGTCAATAAATAAGGCGAACACAGCTGATTATGTCAACAGTGCCCTCGTCAGTAGAGATGACGTTAAATGCTTTAATAATTAACATAATATACATGTTGGTGCACACATATAAATGAATGAGAGTATGTTACGGACCTGACCAAAGTTTCAAAGTACTTACTCAAACACAATATTGGCTTAAAGAGAAAATGGGTAACTCAAACTATGACGTAGATAATATATCTTTAATTACAGACTTGCTATATATCTCTACTGTTCCGTGATGGCTGACACACAACTTCCTAATTGCAGACAGAAGTCTAGTTAATCTTTACCCTGCCTCAAAAGCTTGGGTGTTAACTGCGATTATATAGTGACAAAGTCCTGGAACTGATATCGAAAAGCTCTAATACATCAACATCATAAGTAGGTGAAGTGGGTATGGTGCTGTCTAAAACGGTCATACAGACGAATACGGTTAAGTTATGTTTACAAAGAAAAGTAGTATTTTGATCTACCGGTTTTGATCATTGGTATAATGAATTAAGATGTTACCTGTTATCAAACTGAACTCTGATCCTACTAGTAGGGTAACAAAGACAGCTTAAGTTAAATAAAGAGCGTAACGTATAGTTTCTTCATCCTAGACCTGGAATTGTATATAGTTCAGCAATAAATAATATTTTAACTGCGCGCACTGACTGGAAAGTGACAAAGTCAAAACAAGCAGCCATACTTTGTTTTTAACTAATGTTGCCCGTTTGGTTGTTGCCTGGTTAACCCTTACTAGATTGAGCTGTGATCGTATAGTGGTTTTTGAGTCGTATATTGTAATAACACTTAGAACAGTTGTTTCTTTACTATATACTAACAACGTTTAATTGTTTTTCTCCTTTGCTCTTTCGTCACCACAACTGCGACCTTTTCTTATGGTGACTCTTGCTCCTTTTTAAACAGTGGAAAAGGTCGCCATACACCGGAATGACACGGAGGCATCGCGGCGGGTGACACATGTTTAACCAGAAACGCTTACCATATCGTGAGCACCTGGTTTCGCTTCTAGTTTTTCAATAGAAGTTCGTGATGTATCCATGTTTAGTTAATACATATATATTTGGTTCATTTTTGAGTGTTCGTCCAACGTTTTTTTTTATTGTTTGCCAATGTCCATGGACTTACGGCCTTAGAATATCGTCTTGGTTTTTTGATTTACTATTTTAGTGTATATACTTATATCAGGCACAGTGATTATTTGTATATATAATTCTTATAACATCAGTCTATGAACTATTTTAAGTTTCAATATACAATAACATCAATCATCAATTAAATCACACAAACATATAGGGTTTCTTTTATATGTATTAAGAATAGGCTATCGTATATGAGCCGGCCAACTAATTTCTTCATATCCCTTAAAGATCCCCAAAGCACCTTTTTGAGTTCCGGAAATGAAACTGAAGTCTGGAAAACCCTTCATAACTAAAATAGAAAACCATAACTGACTTTGTGGTTGCATGCAGATTTCAAGTATTTTTTGATTGGCGAACCAATCACATACCCTCATTCGATTACGTACCCTAGCCTTATTGTGATGGATATGGCGATCAGAAGATTTCACAACACTTGAAGGGTTTAATAATTTTTTAAAAGGGGATGAAAGGCATACTTTACATGTTTTGGGCTACTTCGATCAGCATATGATATTAACCTGATAAGACACGTCTTATTGTTCTGAATGCAGCTTATAACAGACATTATTGTACAATATGATACAAATTCTGGCAATATTCAAATATTTCTGAATTTATTTTCCGTGTTACGCCGCGTTGGCCATTTCCGAATACAGACCTGAAAATGTACATTTTGGAAGGTTAATCAAGTTTTACGGTTATACATTGACATTTCTTCTATGATTGATCACTTTCAAGTGTAAAATTGTCGGTCGAAATCATCTACCAAACATGTGTTTTCGATGAATGGGTCTTATTTCTTATTAGTCCCCTTTCGGTGAAACCGGGAGAGACTTTAGGTTTGCACAATGTCTGTCCGTCCGTTCACCCTTTATACGGAGCATAGCTCTTAAACTATTTGATATTTTTTCATGATATTTGGTACAAATGATAAGCACCATGAAACGGTGTGCAGTGCGCAAGAGCCACAACTCTTGGTCAACTATACCTAGAGTTATCGCCTCTTTAACACACAATTTAATTTATTTTTTCACATATGTTTGTCCGGAGCATAACTTTTAAAATATGTATAATACTTTTTATAACATTAGGTACAAATTACTAGCACCACGAGGCAGTGTGCAGTGCACAAAAACAACGATCAACCATTCCCAGAATTTTGTCACACATGCTTGTCCGGAACATTACTTTTAAAATATTCAAACTATTTGGTACAAATGATGAGCATTATTAGACGGTGTGCAGTGCACAAGAACCACAACTCTTGGTCTACTATACCCAGACTTTGTCACTAGAGGATTGCTGTTGACATTCAAGCTTTTAAGGAAGCGTTTTACACTACTCAGACTTCGTTCTGCTTTCAGGAAGTTTTGTGGCCGACATCATGATACAGTGGGGGATTTGACA
>JAUMGZ010174842.1:0-14571 GCA_032359645.1 Pododesmus macrochisma | reverse complement strand
ATTTGGTCAGCATACCAGTTAAACTATGATAATTTGGTCAGCATACCAGTTAAACTATGATAATTTGGTCAGCATACAGATCACGTAGTTAAACTGACAAAGTGTATCCCGTCCAAATGGTTTTAAGAAATTAGCAGTTGAAAACTTTAATACAAACATTCTAACCTCCAAAATATTAAATAGTCTTGGCAAACTATCGCTGGCTCAATGTATCCCAAAGAAATGAATAGAGATTTCATTTAAATGATCAACCAACTAGGCATAGATCCAAAAGTGAAAGTTCCAATAAGATGTGAAAATACAATAGATTTGTTTTCAACAAAACAGCCTTCTCTAATAAATACAGCTAAAACAATAACAGGTATTTCACACCATGACATTAGTTTGGTTTATGTAACTACGTGTAATGCAAAAAGAACCAAACCAACACAACGTAAATAGGATGCTGTCCCTAGATTATTGCTGTTGACATCCATGTTTTTGTTATACATAACAAAGAGAAGTTATGTGACCGTCATCATGATACTGTAGAGGGAAACGACAGGTGTGTTTCTGATATACATGTATGTATAGATATTGATCCGACGTTAAAGTTTAAGCTTATTAATCTTTCTCCATAGCTAAAACTTATCAGTTTAAGCAAACAAACAACAACAACAACAGCAACAACAACAACAGATCTAAATTTCTATAAATATATTGAAATCAACAAACAGGATTATATCTGCATGTACATGTACACTGGTTGCAGGGCCGATATACATATCATAAGCTTTAAGGGTTAATTTTATTTTCTATACTATTCCCATTGCTTTCTTTTTCCTTTCCTGTCGCTGTTTCTCTTCCTGTCCTATGTTTGGTTTTTCTCCTTTTGTCTTTTGTCACGATATCGGTAATTACTTTGGAAGTGACGTTAAGGCCTAACTAACCAAACAAACAATCAAATTTGTATCCGAAAACTGTGCAACATTTTGATCATGATACTTCGCAAACTTTTCAAATGCCCAGCAAGTGTTTTAAAATAGTACTAATTGGCAAAGTTTAATAAGCCCTCTTGGAACATGTACTATGGGCAACAAGAAGTATCCACTCGCAATTCCTCGACTGTTGCTTCCCATCAGAGATAGAGCGTAGGTCGTCAGCGGTGTTCCGACTTAAACTTATGTCATGTCTTCATTTGTCCCCGTTTCTGATTTGCCGCGCATGCCTTTGGTTGTTTTGGGAACGGTAGAAAACGAAGACCTCAGGAGTATTTTCGCAACGTGTTCTCTCTTTATTTTTGTTACGACACTCTGTCGTGATTTATGCAGGTCACTTTTTAATTTACCCAACTCATCCTTCATGTGTATAATCATTTTAACGGTTTTGTAACATTTAATACATATGCCAGTACTTTTTTAACGTCAGCTATTTCCAAAGACTGCAATATTTTTCTTGCATTTTCAAGTCGCTTTCAGTAAGGCAACGTTTCTGCTATGGAAGTTTATTTTTCCGATTGAACCTTAGATCTTTATGAACGGCAAATCAGAGACAGGAGCAAATCAAGATATAGTTTTAATTAGATTGACGTTTCACGAACCGACCGGGATATAGTTGAATAGGAGATCGCTTTATATTGAGAATTATACCTTTTAAAACACTTTACTTCTACAATTCGTAAATCCTTAATTCTGTACAGTATAAGTTACCATCCAATGCATCTACAACACAAAATCGGTGTCGGGCCTCAGACGCTTTTATAGTCAATAATTGTTGAAAACCAGGTTTTGTTTTAGTTTTTAAAAGACCACCATGTCTGATCTTTAGAACAGAATCTGATAACGTCAAAATATATAATATATTATTATGAACACTGTGAATTCATTAACCAACTCTCAACACTAGTACAGATAGTTTTATGAGTTTTTTGTTCAAATTTTTCAACAAATACGAACAATCGAATGTCACAGAGCTAGGTTGAGCTGGTCTCAGATAAAAGACGCCTTTCGTAAATCTAAAAAATGTGGATGCAAGCCAGTTAAACTTGTCCAAGGTTAAAAACTTTGAGTCCTAAAATCTCTACATGTTAAATGTGTATAACCATGTCTCTTATGAGAGTATTCAATGTTTTGTGTCACAGTTAGTGGAAATGCATTTACCGTTTTGTTATAACATTGTTTCCATAAACTCTTTTCGATTGTATGGCTTTGTTGTATAAAGCCTCCATGACGACATATTGATATGCGTAGTTAACTGCTTCCCTGAATGCTAACAGTTTAATGTTTGAAGGGTCCCTTGACACCAGAAATGTAAGAAGTTGCATTGTGGTAAATGTCCCTTGACGTTTTGGTAGGACGTAGTCTGTCTCCTGGGACATTCAATAAATAATTCACACAATTAACTTAAAGCAAATAAAAAAGTTTGTTATGGGGTACATCCGGAAAATATTTAGGGTAGGAGTAGGAACTTTTTTAAATATTTTTTGTTAATACATTGTACATTAATTTTATTAAAAAATGTTTATTCTGAAGCATATAGTTCGGTTTCAAGCACTAAAATAGCCGAATTGCATGCGTAGCATCTAGAACTGGACACTAAAAGACATTTGCACAATTGGATCGGTTAGTAATGTTTTTTGCCAAAGCCAATAAAAAGTTTAGGGTCTAGGGTAAACGTAAGGGAAGGTAGGGAACCCTAAACAGTGTTTATTTTGACTTTGGGAACCATATTTGTGTAGTCTAGAAAGGGCAATCAATATTAACTCTTCTACTCTTAAAGCATATCAAAATTTTCTTCTATAATAGTGCATTAATTGTTTCCTTTCAGGTTGTTTCTTGTCGAATATATATGACGTTGTGTTACCGTATTTTCAAGGATGTTGATCACACCTGTTTAACTGCGTAACAAACATCTAGCTGTTTACGCCTGTCTTTGTCTGCGATTTCGAGGATATGTCCAATCCTTCAACCAATCATTAACCAGAAATCAATTTCCGTATATCAATTCTCACAGTTTTACACGAAGAATAGCATCGCCTTGGTACTGTTTTGGCATTATATATTGGAATGAAATTGATATTGTTGACTTGTTAACACGGGTAGTTCCATTACATAGTTCTGGACGTGGTCCTCCCACACAGAGAACAGGATTTTTCACCTATAAATATTATATTTGTTGATAGCCCGTTTCATCTTTAAGCGCTCCAAGCTGCAGCTTTAGAGTTTTGCCGAGAAGAAGACACTTGGATTTTTTTTTGAGCGTTTTAAAAGGTAAGTTGCTTTGTGTTTCATCCTCTGGTTTAACTCCAATTTATATATTTGTCTAGCTTATTTAAACTATTGGATTGGCTTTGTTCAAACACAATTTTTCCCTTTTGTTGACTTTGACTCTAAGTCCATAGTGAAAAACAGGTTAGCGGACCCAATCCATATTGAAAACGGATTAATTGGCCAAGGCAATGCAAGCAAGCACAAATGCGCACACACACGACATAAAAGTATGTATTCGTTTCGCTCTTTTCTGATCACTTGGCCTTCTAGATAGAAAAAAGACTGGTTATCCGAGTCAGGGTAATGTGTCCACATAGTGATATTTCAGTAAGACAGCACTATAAAGTCGCAATCATTGCGCAATGTCTTAAACAACACCATTTTGATAGGACCTAAACATACTAATTTAAATTAAGGGACGTTAACCCTGAACAGAACAAACAATTTTACTTACACGATGAGAGATTGGTTTACCAGATACTCGAAAAAGCACTCTAGTCAAGACATAACAACAAGAACGCAAATACACATTCAGTTTTTAGGTCACATAGCTGAGCCTTTTGCTCATGGTGACCTTTTGCGATCGTTCTTCCTCCGTCGTCGTGCGTCGTCCGCGTGCGTCGTGCGTAAACTTTCACAAAAACTTTTCAAGAACTGCGGAATGGACTTCAACCAAAGTTGGTAGGAAGCATGCCCTTGGGAAGCCACTTTTAGTTTGCGAAGAAAAAGGGGCTGGGCCCCATAAGGGTTTCCCTGAGGGGGCAAAAAAAGGGTAAAATTATGTACATCTTAAAAAATCATCTTCTTACGAACCGCTGCTCAGATTGCTTTCATATTTGGTATACATAATCCTTCTGACAACGTCTACAAAGTTTGCGAAGAAAAACGAAAGTTGTTTATAAATGATCACCAGTGTTCGCTTCCTTTGAGATAGGGTGGTGGCGAAATGCTAAAATATGGATATATTTCCAATTTTCTCTAAAACGGTGAACTTTTTGTATATACATATAAATAAGAAGGTTGTTTGATATAATGCAAGGAATATATTGACAAAGTGTCAAGGTCATGAGGTCAAAGGTCAAGGTCACAGACATTTCAAAAGACTGAAAATGCCAATTTTCTCAAAATAGTAAACTTTTGTATACACATATATGTATAAGAGAGTTGTAGGATATAATGCGAGAAATATTATGACAAAGTTCAAAGGTTGCGGGTTCCAAGGTCAAGGTCATTGACACTTCTTAGGACTGAAAATGTAAATTTTCTCAAAAGCGTTAGACTTTTTGTATACTTATACGTAATAGAGAGTTGAAAAATAAACTGTGAGGGATATGATGACATAGTTCCAAGGTCAAGGTCATTGACACTTCAGAAGCCTTAAAATACCATTTTTATCAAACACAGTAGAGCTTTTGTATACGCATATGTATAAGAGAGCTGTAGGAAATAATGCGAGAAATATTTTGACAAAGTTTCAAGGTCAAAGGTCAAGGTCACGGATACTTCGGATGACTGAAAATGTCTATTTTCTCAAAAACGGTAGACTTTTTGTATACACATATATGTATAAGAGAGTTGTAGGATATAATGCGAGAAATATTTTGACAAAGTTCCAAGGTCGCGGGGTCCAAGGTCAAGGTCACTGACACCTATGAAGACTGGAAGCGTAAATTTTCTTCAAAACGGTAAACTTTGTGTATACTTATGTATAATAGAGAGTTGAAGAATATAATGTGAGGAAAATTTTGATAAAGATTCAAGGTAATAGGGGTCAAAGGTCAAGGTCACAGACACTTCAGAAGCCTTTAAATGACAATGTTCTAAAAACAGTAGACTTTTGGTATACATATATGTATTAGAAAGTTATAGAAAATAATGCAAAGAATATTCTGACAAAGATTCAAGGTCATGCGGTCCAAGGTTACGGTTATTGACACATCAGAAGACTGAAAATTTAAATTCAATTAAAAACGGTAGACTTTTTGTATTCACAAGAGTTGTAGGAAATAGTGTTAGGAGTATTTTGACAAAATTTAAAGTCACATAGGTGAAAGGTCAAGGTCCATGACTCTTCAGAAGCCTTGAAAATACCAATTTTCTCAAAAACTGTTGACTTTTCGTATACACATATGTACTAGAGAGTTGAAGGAACTCGAAGATTATTTTGAAAATGTGTGTTTGTTTGTTAGTGTAAGTAGGGCTTAACGTCACGTCAAGAATCTTTCATCGATGTTGTGACAAAAGACCAAAGGAGAAAAACCAAAAGATTGGACAGGAAGAGAAGCGGCGACAGGAAAGGGAAACGAAAGGAATAGAGATAGTTCAGAAATAAGGATGAGCCCATGTAACGGCGTTTCCGCATACTCTTTTATCGAACTTTACCTTAGGATCTTTATCGTGCCAGGTGGTTAAAAAAAAATCCTTGTACACGGGACAGCCAGCTTGGCGTCCCTTCCGAAGGACGTTTCAAGGGTCATGGGATTAAAGCTCAAGGTCACTGACACTTTTGAAGACTGAAAATGCCAATTTTCCTTGAAAAGGTAGATTTTTTGTAAACACATGTGCATTAGGCAGTTGTAGAAAATAATACGAAGAACATTTTGAGGGCCTGCCATGACTTGTTTAAAGTTTCCCATTCAGTGTCCTACAATACTTATACCTCTGAACACTACTATTTAAATATATTCAAGCTAAGTACTCAGCTGCTTGGCCAAATTTGACCAAACATTATGCCGTTCCAATATTACTTTAGCTGTTCCCAGAATATTAAAGTAGGATTCATCGATCAATCAACATCCAGGAGTAAAATTTTAACATGGCCGTTTATTAATCTACATTGACAAACTACAATTTCAGGTGACCGTTAAGGCCCATGGGCCTCTTGTTGTATAAGAGCTTCAAAGTAAATTAAAGACTTGACATCTCAATTCCTCGTTAATGAAGTACGACGAGGTAGGGCCCCCTTCGTAGTTAAAATATAAAGTATACAACGGTCGATTGATTCAATGTAGTTAGCTTCGTGTTAATATTTCACAACGCAGGACTAGCAATTTTATCCTATCCCTATGTTGCAGAGTCTATTACAGTTTAAAAAAAAAAAAAAAAAAAAAAGTAGATCACATATGAAAATGTATAAATATTTTGTAATATATATCTTATGTATCTGATTAATTGAAAAGGGAAAATAAAGCAGAAACAAATGTCATTATAGAAAGATAGAAAAGGTGTTCCATTGGTATTGTATCATTCATAGTAGCTGCATGATTAAAATGCTATACTTTACATAATGTAATCTCTTTTTTCATCAAATTATACTCAAAATATGTAACGAGGGAATTAAAGTAAGATCATCGCGAAAAACCAAAACAAATTATAATACATGTAACATGTATATATGAATACCAAACAAAGACGTAAACCAGGTCCAAGATGCACCAAATTTTCCGCTTCACATTTGATACAAACTATCAGCCATGTACAATGACGGCGAGCGATGTATGAGTAATTCAAAATGAATTATGAAAACAAATGTAGTAAATAGACATGGTATAGGAAATCACAGGACACTTATAATGTCTATACTTATAAAATACCACTAACGTATTCAGCATTGAGAGGTTTCATTCTTTACGAAGAGCTCAATACGTCGGAATTCAATGCTTACAAATATAGCAACAATGCAAAAAGAAGTATAATTCACCATAATAATCTGTCACTTATATAATGACGAAAGAATAAAGGAAAAAGGAAACAAAACCATTGACAGGATCGGAATAGAATCAGCAATAGTATCAGGAAAGCAATTAGTAACGATAGCACGACAAGGAGTAAGTACCCATGATCGCATACTACATAATATCTAATTTTATAATAGTATACATGTATAATCAAAGACGGACGGACTGACTGAACGACTAACAGTTAAGAAAAAAGGGACGGGAAAGCCAAAATATAAATCAGTCAAGAACACCAATTTAGAATTCGTGTAAGTATGAAGCCAGATAAATGGTTTGGAATCTGTTATGAACTATTATATTTTTTCAACAGTAACTATATTATTGCCCGATGTTTCATTAAGCAATGTCTCTGTTGTTCTCCAAAATGGCTGTACTTATGGACACTCAAAAGATGTGTAATGCTTTCTTCGGTAGTTTTGGTCATATAATACAGGTGATTCAGTTTTCATTTTAGCAAGCTTTTTATTTGTTGTCAATATGCGATATAACAATTTAATTTTGAAATTCTCTTAGATTTTAAGTCCATTTAGACCAAAGGTCTAAGATTGTCTTTTCACAAACAAATCCCGTTCATTGTCGTCCGTCCGTCCACCTGTCATCCTTCGTCCGACTTTAACTTTTCCCATTTTTGACTTCTTCTACAAAACCATTGGACCAGTCTCCTCCGCACTGGGTTAGAATTATCCTTAGGGAAATAGTATTAAGATTTGTTAAAATGAAGGGGCTTGGTCCCAAGGCGCCCAAATGAGGGAAGGTTGACAAAAGTTTTAAAAAAGCTTCTAATAATCTAGAAGGGCTAGAGTTTAATGCTTTTGTGTGCAGTAACATTAGAGCATGGACAACACAGATGGTTCAGTGCGTGACCATGGGGTCATAAGTATGCCAAAACTTTACTTATAGGTCTATTTCATCCAGACGGACGTTAAGGTCCAATGGGCCTCTTGTTGTCATTTATGATAAGATACATACTTCTTTTATCACTTCCCAACCAATATTTCTAAAGTTTGTTTCTAATTCCCATTTTTGTTGCATGTTTTCAATCATCGGGTCTAAGATTATAATAATATTTCGATATTTCTACCAATGTAAACTAGTTGAAAAATAAACTTTCATTGTCGAATTGGATGGCTGGGCAAGAAAAGCGTGCAAACTGGTAAACGTCTATAGAGAGCAAACTGCACGGGAAAAACTGTCAATGACACACGGATAGGGTGAATGTTTCATACTCGGTCATGCATGTGAATTTCCATGTATCTACAGTTGGTAATACATGTGCTATAACAATTCTCCGCATGCACAGTTTCTTTTTTCCGCTAGTATTTATATACTTCTTCGTATATGGTATTCTGTTTCTTTGAAATTGATACAAACACATTATTTTGTTTAATCGCTGAAATTAGACTATGATGTTTAAAATAGTTTGCATTGATGCTTCATTTTTCTTTGAATGCATTACAAAATAAAAATGTATAATTATGTGTTAGTAAACCCTATTTTTATACATATATATAATTAACTGTATCCTTCGTAATATACACATTTATTATCGATTTAAATTCTGGAATTAAACAAAATAATATAAAGCTTGTTTAGTTGTTTATTTTGGGCAAAGTATAGTTGTGAATAAACATATATTACATCTTGCCAAAAATTTAATATTATCTGGATGAGTATTCCCTGTCCATATGTTATTTGATTTAATATCTCATATTCCTTTGTTTTACCCATTGAAATATCATAGCTTTGCGTGTAAAAATACATATGTGTGTTTTAAGCCTCCTAAAAAAGAGGTGCCTCCACATAATCATCTTAATTTTTGGTAGTTTATTGCTCCATAACAATTATGTTTTTCTATTCCGCCAATTATTGTTTCTTCTGGCATAGGTAACACAGCTATATATATATATATATATGTAAATATGTTGTATAATTTAAGTTTAATTTCTGGTATTTTACCATATAGAATTATGTTTTGTTTGCCGAATGATTCAATTATAGTATTTTTTCTATATTTTGTTCACATACCATTTTGTAATTCTTATTTGTCGGTATGATAATGCCAAGAAATTTGATACCGTCTGTTATGTTAGGACTTTCTTAAAAATAAATTTTTCTCTAAAATAATTTGTTTATATGTAGATTCTTTAAATAGGTTACTTAACACATCAGACGTATTTTAAGTCGGACCGCATATAAACTAATCTTTGGGATTGTTGTGACGTTAATTTGTTTCGATTAATTCTTGTGCTGAATTGTTAACTGCGGCTATTGTTGGTTTGTTTATGTCTCTCGTTTTGTTGATTCCACTTATCTTGTTTGTCGTTTTTAAGAATAAAAGTCTGCCAGAGAAACTTCCCTAGACGGAAAAAGATATTTCAATGGAACTTGATAGGAATTGTTTGAGTATATGATGTAGATATGCATATCGGTTTCAGTATTTTTTCTTCATTTGAACAAGTTTATTTTGGGAAAACACTAAAACAGTTTTTTTTTCTATAAAATGTTTTCACTTCCTTCAAAATAATTATTTAATTTTAATATGTGATATGTAGTTTTCTTTAAGTATGTAATTGAACATATTAACGGGGTATTGTTACAAATGACAACTAATGTAAAACTAATGTAAAATGCACACAAATTTGAATATTGTCTATTGTTACAATATTGCTCATAAACCCAGTCGTGTTACTAATTAACAAACAGTTGCATGCCTTATTGACTTTAAATATACTTATAACAAAAGCAAGGTTTAATATATTATAGAAAAATAACACACAGGGAGTTGGCCTATTTCCAATACTAACGTAAAGCCAGGTGTATTCCTCTTATCTGATCTTTTTCTACACTTTATTTGACATATTATAAAATAGTCTTTTCTCGAACGACCAAATTTACACAAGATTGATTAGAAGATTCATCATGCAAGATCTTATCCAAGAGAAACATATACTATTCGCATAATACTTAATCGAGTATTTCAACATGTCATATTATTCTTGATAGAATTGCCAACGTTTAACATTGATGAAAATTTTACGATCACTGAAAGTACTTTTTTGCAATTATAAATTCCTATATCTTTGACGCACAAGAAGTAATGCGTTACATTTTCAATTTTGTGGGTGAAAAACAAAAATGCGATCTGAAACATGCCTCCGATAAACATGATATTTGTTAAAAAGAATGAGCCAATATTCTGCGTGAGACACCCTCGTCCCTAACCCCAGATCTAGCTTCGAAGCAGCCATAATTAATGGACGCTGTAGAGAAAACGAATTAAGACTGCATCTTTTTATTCAAGGTCTTAAACATACTCCTGGTCATTTATTTGCCTTCATACTTACCTGACTTCTTAACTTGTGTGCTTGACTGGTTGATATTTCAGCGTCCCATCCTTTTCTTAATTTTAGGTAGGTCAATCAGTCGGTTCTGTAAGTCGGTCGGTCCGCCTGTCTTTGATTATATGATATAATAAATAATATATGTAGTATGAGGCCATGTTATTATTCCTATGGTGACACGTAGGCATTGCGGCGGGTTACCCATGTGTAGCAGAAAAAGCTTACTCAATCGCGAGGACCTATTTTGCTCCTTCTTAGTATTTAAGTCCACCTGGACCGAAGATCAAAGGTGGATTTTTCTCATACAAATCCCGTCTGCCGTCTGTTCGTCGTAAATTGTCACATTTCGACTTCTTCTCCTGGAGAATTTCATCCAAACTTGGCAGGGAGTATCCTTAGGCGAATGGAATTCAGATTTGTTCAAACTAAGGGGGTCGGCCCTCAGGGGCGCCTCTAGGGGCCGCAAGGGGGGATTTTGACAACATTTTAAAAACTCTTTTCTAACAAACTAACTAGAAGGTCTAGAGCTTGATGCTTTGGTATGTAATAACTTTAGGGCATGGAGAACCAAGTTTGTTCAAGGCGTGACCCTTAGGTCAAAAGTTAGTTACACGTGAAACCCCAGGAAGATTTTTTATAATTTTAAAAAGCTGCCTTCGATGTGCTGAAAAAGTATATTACCGGTTTCAAAATGTCTTGATTTTTTCACATGTGAAAAACAAACATCTAGACTGTTTTTAAAAAGTTGAGAAGTTCTAACTCCTGAAGGAAGTGTTTATCCGGTAAATCAAATTTCCCTGTATGCCATATTTATACAATTGTTTTTAGATAAATTAATAATTGAAAAGTTGTCACTTAATTGACAATGATTCAAGATATAGTTTCAAAGCAACTGACCCAATTTGTACAGTTGACATGGACAAAATTAGGGTTCCCTGAATTGATGAACAAGGAGTTCTATTTTGACGTACGTCACCTGCGATGTTTAAGAAATCCAACTGCTGTATAGATAGACATGAAGTAACATTGTTGCAAAGTTTCAAAATAATCAAGATTTGAAACACCTCCTTTACTTACAGGCCTATTAAATCCAGATAGACGGGTTTTTTTTTTTTTTTTTTTAAATAGAAGATATGTTTTATATTAAGTTTGTTGGGGTTCTTTTTTCTATATGCGTCTAACGTTTTATACTTATTTGTCCACGACCATTGACTTGTTGTTTTTGTAATTTGTCTTGTTTTAACGTATTTACTACATTACAATGTTCCAACTCTTATCTAAAAAAGAATTACAGGGGTAAAGGCGGCATGTAAAAAACTAATTATGCCAGCCATTGAGTAATGTGCATGCTCGTTGAATGAACAGCAAAATGTAGGTAGCATTTAATTGTCGTCGAATGCGTCACCTGTATTTGATACCTTATCGCAGTATTAAGGTTTACGTGTTTCTATAGTCTTGAAAACTTGGTTGACTGGAGATTATTTGTTTGGTAAGGTCGCCAAAATGAAACAGGTTGTAAGGTAGGAGTCAAACAAAAATCGGCACGCATTACGGAGGGGACACTAAGCTAGTGCTCTCGTTTACATGAGGTTCAACCCCACCCCTTAACCCCTAGGTAAAGTTCAATAAGGGTAAGCAGCAACATCGATACATTGACATATATATCCTTGTGTAATCGATTACTTAACTATCTTGTTGTTGTCGCTGCGACTGTTTTGTGTGAAGTTGCTTACCTTTCAATCATGTTTAAAAAATTAATTTCTGTATTCGAGATTTATTTCTCGTGTTGGAAGTCATAATGAAACTGGAGCTATATAATGAGTTCGGTTTTTCAATGCACTTTCTCTTGCTGAATCTTCTTGCAATTATTACGTTTGAGTAATTTTCTAGCATATGGTCGGTTTGTTTTTACTTTAATGACGGGGACAACACAGTTCTATTGCACGTTTATCATTATCCAATGTGCGATATCTGGAAACAAATGGATTAGACTTATCGTTTAGTTCAACTGGCAGTATTGCTGATTGAGCTAATGTCTCGAATACATTATTTGTCAGTATTTAGATCTGTCATATTGAAGTCTTCGTTAAGTGTGGAATCTATCAATGCTGAATACTTTAGCAGTATTTTATAAGCATATAATTATAAATGTCTTGTGATTACCAATTGCATGCCGATTCACTACTATTTTGTTTTCATACTTTATTTTGAATTACTGATGCATCTCTCGCTGTCATTGTATATGGCTGATATAGTTTTGCGTTATGAAATATTGTTATTCATTACTGTTATTGTGGTTTCATATTGACCGAAGAGAGTAACTTTGACACGTGAATAAACCCATTATGGACTAAACCTACTTTGGGGTAGGTCAGGTATTCATTTTGTAGTCAAATAACCTTACTGTGCGCCTCCCAATAAAAAGCTTAAATGGACTTTTCAAAAGCATTAGGACATATTGACGGTCAACATTGGTCACCAAAGGGTATTTTATTTATGAAAGTACTATGCAACTCGTATTGGTTGTTAAACAAACCTACTAATAACGAACTAAAATCACATGAGTTGCAGGCAAATTTTGTCTTCATGACAGATATTCATGAAAGGTTCAGTGCAATAGATGCGTCAATTATAAGTAGTTATGAATGTAAATCAATGTGTAGAATATGCCACTTCAATATGTTACCAGACTAAGTGTACAGTTATATTATGTATTCGGCGTTGATTCCTACCTGTTTCAGCATTGGCATAGCCTTATTAACCCAACCGACCTATTGAAGTATCTTCGGACAATATCAAACCACAATAGCTGTATTGAAGACGACAACCATTAGCACGGATTTTCTTTAACAATAGGACGGGATGAAGTATTTTCAGTTGTTACAATACTGGCCATACATACTACTAATTAACACAAAATGCATACATATGGCTTGTCATTGAAATAATCCCCAATTTAAGGTACCGATTGAAGATTTTTATTAGTCTACTAATTTGATTTTATCTGCTTTTTTGTCTGACTTTCAAATAGATAAAGATATCATGTTAAACACTAGTCGTAATAAGCTATCGGGAATCTAGATATTCAAGATACATGAGAGCTTTCAAAGCAACATTATGACAGAACATTGCAAGTCCTTGTTAAGTAAAGCAAGGTAGACGTTTTGTATATTGTATATATATATATATATATATATATAAATAAAATGAAATACTTCTTTGAAACTTCAAGCTAGAGCGCTTTCGGCACTGCTGTGCCTCTTCAATGGCATTTTTATTGAAACGTTTACAACTGTTTCAAATGAAAATGACGTGAAATCACAAAGACACTACAAACGTGTTCCTGTTGATAAACACAGTTCAGAACACAATTCTAATTAAAATGCAAAAACTGACATATGTATACCAAGAAATATAATATCGTTAACTTTATCTGTTTAAATTAGGATTTAAAATGTTAATAATCATTTGTCCTTGTGTTCCCTTACATAAACATTGTCTGTATTTACGTTATATAAAGGGAAAACAGAAATACTGTCACTAGCGCAAGAATGAAAATGTAGATTATCAGTTTTCGTTTGTTGTCTGTGGACCGTGGCACAGGTTCGCTGTTCATTGCCCGCCTGGCCTACATAAAAATCACAGCATTTGTTACATCTTAACGAATAAATAACACTTTTGGATTTACAATTCATGTTTTGTTTCATCGTAAACGTTTTACCATTCTTAAATTTGAAACTTTCACCTTTTATAATAAGTTTACAAGTAGCACGAATCCCGTTCGCGACAAAACTAAGACGTTAAAATTAGGCAATCGTCTCGCTCTCTGTTCAGCGCTCAGCATTACTGTTAAGGCTCGATATCAGGATAATGAGACCGAATGAAGTATCATATCCATGTGCCTGCGGCGGGATATTTCAGTGAGGCAGCACTATAAAGTTGCCATAAGTGCGCACTGTCACAGTCAGTCAAAGTCTCGATATGACCTATACATGCGTTAAAGGGACGAAAAACTTTAATAAACAAACAAATCGTCAACTATTCAACACAACCATTTTGTTGTTGTTGTTGTTGTTGTTTGTTTCTTAATGTTTCTTTACATTCGTTGAACTTTTGATCATTCTTTGTTAACCAAGTACCACTTTTAACGCAGCACAAACAAAACAGTTTCATATGTGCAATGCAATTACTAACTGTATATGCTTGTATTTCATTGATTCAGAAGTTAGTCCACCAAATCAATTG
>JAUMGZ010174831.1:0-14571 GCA_032359645.1 Pododesmus macrochisma | reverse complement strand
AAGAAAGAAAGAAAGAAAGAAAGAAAGAAAGAAAGAAAGAAAGAAAGAAAGAAAGAAAGAAAGAAAGAAAGAACGAATGAATGAATAAGTACAAGGAAGACTGTGATTTTGTGTGAATTTGAGCTGCACCTGCAAAATACCTGCAGATTCCACGGTGTGACGGTTCACCTATATGACATGTATGACACCTCACAGCGTTACTTAAACCTGTATACACGTCTTGTGGTTAAAGTATTAATTGATGTGCACACGGAAGTAAAGGCAACATAAATGAATTTCTCCATTTCCCTATGTAGGACCCGCGTATATAACATACATATATATTGAGTAAATTGAATTTGAATTGAAAAATGTAATTATGCGTACGTCAAGCTGAAAGAAAATCGCATTGTGGAAACTCACTGGATTGTTGAAATTTAGAACAATAAATTAGGTATTGAGTGAAATTAAAAATAAATATTTATGTTATTCCATAGGGTCATGACATAATTTCCTGATCGAATATACTTTACATAATAGTGAGACAGCGTTCTATTACCAACCCGACAACGAGTACACAAACTTAATTGTAGTGACATTTGATACCTTGTAGATAAATGTATGCGACCGCTGCGGAAGCTCAGTGGTGAGAGCGTCCACGTCCATGGCGGAAGGTCTCGGACTCGATCCCCGGTCGCGTCTCATTTACGCTGTTAGAATTAGGTCATCTTCTCGCTCCCTATTAAACGTTCAGCATTTCTGGGTGGAAGAAGGACTGGCTGGTTCGATCTCAGGATAGTGTGACCGAGTGAAATGTCATGTAAAGTTGTCAACGAGTCTGAGGCATGTTTTTTTATGAGACAGCACTTCACATCGCCATTAGTGCGAACTTTCACAAGCAGACACCGACTCAATATGACATAGAAATGTGTTGAACGGACGTTAGACCCAAATAAAACAAACAAACATGACTGTATATACATTAACTAATAAAATATTATGAAAATATGTATCATTGATATAATTTTAAAAAGTTCGGATGAAAAATAAAGGGAGCCAATATAAACGAGAGATAGTTGAACAGTTTCAACACAAATTGAAAAAGCATCTTCCGTGTGTTAAATCTTATCTGGATTATAAATTCTAAATTTATCATATTTACTACATGCTTCTAGTGTTCAAATACAAAGGTATTTATCTCCGGGAACAATAACATATATACGCACAATGTGTGCATGTGTATGTACCTAGAATGGCTTAACGGTATCTGATATTTTAGTTGATACATTTATTGTGTATTTTTCTTCCAGTACAAGTTCACGAACAAGACGATCTGACAAAACACATCATCTCATGCGTGTTGTGTTCGACATTTGTTTGCCCTTACAACTTTTAGTCCATTTTTCTCATATACAAATCCCGTCCGTCGTCGTCATCGTCGTCCGTCCGTCGTCTGTCGTCGTCGTAAACTTTTCGCATATTCGACTTCTTCTCCAAAACTAATGGACCAATTTCATCTAAACTTGGAAGGAAATATCCCTAAAGGGAAGGGGTGCATATTTGTTCGAATGAAGGGGATTAGCCACTAGGGATCAAATGGGGAAAATATGATAACATTTCAAAAATATTCTAATAAACTAGAAGGCCTAGAGCTTTTAATGCTTTGGTAAGAAGTAACTTTAGGTCACGAAGAACCAAGTTTGTTCAAGGCTTGACACTTGGATCAAAAATAGGTTACACGTTTAGGGATCAAAGTTCAACGTACACTATATGTACATGGCAGATGTGTTAACTTTTCACATTTTCGACTTCTTGTACATTAGTACTGGACCGATTTTATCCAAACTTGGTAGAAGGTATTCTTAGGGGAAGGAGTTTCATATTTGTTCAAATAATAGTGATTGGTCCGCAGGGGTGCCACTCGGACCCAAATGGGGGAATTTGACAAAATTTCAAAAAATCTTCTTATAAACTAGAAGGCCTAGTGCTTAATGCTCCTCTAGGGGCATGGATAACCAAGTTTATTCAAGACATGACCCTGTGGTCAAAAGTATTCAAATGCCAAATATTTACTTATAGGCCTATATTGCATCCAGTGGACGTTACGGCCTAATGGGCCTCTTGTTATTGTTTTGTTGTTCTTGGGACATCCGAGTGTGGTTTAAGTTTAGAAATGTTTGAGAATTCACTAGCATAACTGTCGTATAGCATATACACCTCCAGGCATTGAAGAGTTCGTAAACACGATGAACTTCCGTTAAAGTGCTCCTTCCGTGCCGTTTTACCCCGTAGTCGAATGCTGTTGGCTGCTTTGTGTACATTTGACGAACACTCAATGACGCACATCAGTATTAATCAGTATGGCGACTCGGGACACCTCGGTGACAAATGACGTGGACAATTAGATAACTTTTATAAAGTATAGGTCTATTGCACGCGGAATTATAAGTGATTTTTAACGGCCATAATGTTTCTGAACGTGTTGGTGACGTCTGCGTATTTAAATGTTGTAAAAATAGCTTTAAATATCTGCTAGTCAGGAAATGGTTGGTAAAGACAAAATACTACCAATATAGAGTGTTTACATTGTTCCATCGTTGCAACTCGGTGCTGCATCAAATAAAAGTAATGTTTATCCCTGCATTAGAAGAAGCGCACACATAGATAACTACTGAACCTACAAGATGAAGGATTTATTACTAAGTTTACCATATATGTCATTGTAAGATGATATGAACCTTTACAATGATTTATGCGTAAGATCACATATCCAATATCAGCAACACAGGTATGTATTAGTTCCCACCTATACACGTGAGCATGTACTCTGTGAATCGAGATAGAGCGATACAAAGACAGATATCTAATTGCCCTGCAGTGCGTATATATTCTCTATAAGTAATGGTCATTCATCAAACGCTTGGTCAAGGTATATGACTCGTCACAAGGCAGGAACGTATGTATTAGACCATTGCTCCCATATGTTGTACTGTCAAATGCCTTCGAGTTCAATACAAGTGTGTTGTTAGAAAGGCTGTGACAGGGAGAGTTTGAAAATGAGTAAAAACAGAAAAAAAGTTGTCATTTTGTCGACTGGAATACGTATGCGTTTGGAGTTGTATTATTTTGGACAGGGGTAATAACATTGGTATTTAAGACATAATTAATGACCAGGCCGGATGTATCCGTAACGGATTCTTATTTCTCCTACGATTCATATAGGTTACGTCACTCTGGAGAGGTGGGTTTTATAAATTTATCCGTTAGATAACACTTAGCGCCGTTCCTATTGGCTAAAACCTGAACAGAAATGGCGTCACAATACAGTGACCTCTCACACGAACGATTTACGCCGTTCCTACGTACGCGCCTGATAAAGTTCATTTGTTAAACCAGTATATTTACCTATTGTCTAAAGAATTTTAATTTTTGAGTTTATATTTTAAAACACAGCGATAAAAACGACTTTTTCTATTCCTTGTTCGTGTCTGGGTCGAGAAAACTATTTGATTCGTATTCATACGCAGACGTCATCCACCACGGGTGATTCAAAATATCAACAAGCGATATTTTTACTGACAGAAAATCGAAAGAGAAAACGGCACCACACCTTGTAAAGATTGGATATCGGGTTTTATCCAACACTCGTTAGGTAATTTTCAGATTTAATCCAACAGTAACTCGTTGGGAAACCTATATTTCTCGCTATCCAATGGTACGAACTCGGGTTTATGTTAATAGTGCTGTCTCACTGAAATATCACGCCACAACACATTGCCTCGACATCCAACTCGGTCAATTGTATTGATATTTATTCAACATAGCATTTTTTCTACCATTCTCAAAAACCCTCGATAATTAGAACCGGAAGCTTAGGAGAATACCCTTGATTATGTGCAAACCTTCAAATGGGAGTCCCAATCAACGTCAGAAGAGTGATTGACGTTTCTCTGATTATACATGGTGATTAGTGCTGATTATCCCTGTAGAACAAAATCAAAATAAAATAAAATACAGTCGAATGTGGTTTGTCAATTGTTGATTTATTCAAAAATTTTAGTCCATCTGGATCAAAGGTCCATAGTGGACTTTTCTCATACAAATCCTGTACGTCGTCCGTCGTTAACTTTTCACATTTTCGACTTCTTCTCTCAAATCACTGGACCAATTCAATCCAAACTTGGTAGAAAGTATCCCTAGGGGAAGGAGATTCAGATTTGTTCAAATGAAGGGTCTTGGCCCCCAAGTGGCGCCATTGGGGGACCAAAAGGGGGAAATTTGACAAACTTTCAAAAATCTTCTTCTAATAAATTAAAACTAGAAAGCCTAGAGCTTAATGACTTGGTATGTAGTGACTTTAGGGCTTGGATAATCAAGTTTGATTAAGGCATAGCCCTGGGATCAAAAGTATTCAAATGCAAATATTTAGTTTTTGGCCTTTTTCAACCAGACGGACGTTAAGGCCCGGTGGGCCTCTTGTTAAATTTGCATTCACAAACTTGTCACTTGCATTCAAAGGCATAGCATTTGCATTTAAGAACGTAGCATTAGCTTTCAAAGGCGTATCATTAACATAGTAAAACCTTTCCTTCCTTTCAAAACGTGGTACCGCCTAGTCTGAATTCCCTCCAACTTCTATAGATGAATTGTGCTGGAGAAAGTCATAGCTCGTTCCTATATAAAAAGTGGATACTTTGCGACCCAATTCTTAGGCGCTCGAATGAGGAGCAATCATTCTTTTGTCTTTGACTGAATCGTGTGACCAAATGTTCATCCTAGAGAGTTCCATTCTGCCTCGTGCTTCTAGTAAATCAATTACGCCATGCACGAAAATTATCTTCAAATCCCGTCGGCAAAGATGGTTTCTCGATTTTCACTGAAAATGTACACTTGATTGAACATAGCTGCAGTAGCTGTAACACATGTCTTTATCGGAACATCATAAGGATGTCTGTTGTTTACAGTCATTTCAAGCTATAGACAGCTGTGAAAGAAATAGTTTAACAGGTCAAAACAAAGGAATGGTGACCCTCATTTCGAGCGCCAAAGAATTGGGTCGCAAAATATCTACTTTCATTTTAGAAACGAGCTCTTACTTTCTCCCGCACAAGTTATTTATAAAAGCGGGCAGAAAGCCGGAGGAAACTCAGATGAGGGGGTATATCTTGCATTAAAGGCACTACCATTTGCATTCATAATGATAGATTTATGAAAGCAAATTATTTTTAAATGCAATTTTTTTTAAATATTGCAGCGCTTGACAAGCCATTATCAAGCTGTTTATCCTTATAAAGAATCTAGATATAAAGGCTATAGACATAATGTATATTGCACGGAACTTTGGCAGTATTTTTTGACAAGTTGTTCGTTCCTGTCTACCTGCTTAACTTCACCAATGTATCATGGGGGATATCGGCCATCGTAAATTGTAGTACATTTGTAAATTTGAAATGTACATCCCGAAAAAAAACATTTGTAGGCGTCTATAAATTATCAACGGTTGGTGTGTGAACGTTGACATATTTTAGTGTGCATCCGACACCTCTGTACGCGTAAGCCGGATTATGCACGGAGATTGACAGTCTGGACGTTTTTATTGGTCCAAGTCCAATATATCTGACCGATATATCATTATAAATAGAAAACTTGACCAACATTAGCGCATAAACATAAAGTAAGCAGCCACCTTCAGTAGGCGCTTCCAAGCGTGACCATGGATGTTATCCATATTTGACGGCAGTTCAGTTGGTTAGTTTTCTTTCATTCTGTTATTTTTGAAAAATGATTACGACGATGACGACGCCGCTATCGAGGAGAGAACGACAAGGGCGTCACTATTGCTTTCCTCTACTTACTGTGACCTATCGTCATCAGCAATTTTCTAGAATGTTCACTGCGGGAACACTCTCACCATTGAATACATAGTATACTCACTACCAATATATCAACACTCACGCTTTAACCTAAATACATAACAATAGTTTCTTTTTGAAGAGGTTTGTTTTAATGGGGTTTTACGTCCCTTCTTCACATGTCTATGGCATATTGCGACGGCGGTGACGTGTTACAATGCGCTTCTATGTCACTGAATTATCACGCCGCAGACACTTTGACATGATACTTCATTTGGCACCATTATCCTGACACCGAGCCAACCAGTGTGTTTCATGCCCAGAATTACTGAGCACCTCGCACAGAGCGAGAAGTTTAATTTATGTTAACGTCTTAGGTTGTGACGCGGAGGGTGGTCGATCCCGAGACCTTGAGCCCACGAAGCGAAATCAATGAGAGCAGGAATATATACCCAATGTCAAGATTTCAAGATTTTATTAATAACACTTAGGTACATGAAAATGCACAACATGAGGACATAAATAAATCAATAATCAAAACAAAGCACAGCACTGCAGTTGGTGGCATTTGGTGCATCTTTGTTTTGTCGCTATGTCAGTCAGAGGTAGCAAAGATTGCGATTTTCGTTTTTTTAATGTGTCATAGACAAGTTCATTTACAATACAATATTCAAATATTCTGGTAGTTAACGGCTATATGAAGTATTTAAACGAAATGGCTTTCATTTATAATTTATAAGAATGATATGCTGATCCAGCATTTCACAGGTCAACGTCACAGATCACGTCAAACAGGCAAGTTGTAAGTGACAGTTCTATCGATAGATGACGTTCATGTATATGTAATCAGTAATGTTCAATGTTGAGGTACAAGGGACGCGTGGCATTTATTAAAATATACTCATTCCTTCAATAACTGATTTACATTATATAGATGATATACGCTGAGTAATAGAACGACAGAGCAAGGTAGATCTGTATTACATTGATTAATTAGCAGGAATCTAGAATACTAATTACTTCAATAACTGATCATAAACGCAGAATGAATTAATCTCGAGTTTCTGATAATCAATATCCGGTGGATGGTTACATTAGGACAATATCCGGTGGATGGTTACATAAGAATATTCGGGAGGGTTTTTTGTTTTATAGTTCGACTTATAATTTTCCGCCGATTTTTTTTTTGTAGTTTTCGCCTCGTGAACCATTTCTGGAGTATATTTTATACAGTAGTCGGTAGTTATGTGTCTTATACAGGTATACACTTTACAGTAGTCAGGTAGACATCTGTATTATTCTTAATAATGTCCAATTGTAACACTTTCACAAAATTACATGTGTAATAATACTTAATGAAGCAATGACAATCTGCGCGAGCTGTTAAAGGACTATATTAGAAAGCTGTACCTGCCGTAGTATAATTAGGCTCCAATCTGACCGACACAATTACACTTGCTATGACTTCAACGTGACTGCAATTTGTTATACGTTGCCTAATTAGAAAAGTCTGCTAATGTTCGAGTTTTACATAGGTAAACATAATTTAATGCACATTGCCATTAGTAAGGTTATTAATGGTGTGACGCGCTTATAACACAATACAGTCTCCTCTCCAGCACTTACAATTAACCTGTATAATGTGCCTTCCAAGAAATGAACGTCTAAAATCGATGCCTATATCGTTTACTGGGTTTAATAATATCACAAAACAGACAAGGCTAAGCTTAATACATTGTATGTTTCCCATAAATCTACCCACATATATTGGTGACAGGTATGTATAGTTGGGTAGGTAGGTATGTATGTAAGTAGGGAGAATATTTATCTTTTTTATTTTGGCGGTGGAATAGATCAAAGATACTGGTTAGGGGCCAACCCTAATTATCATCTTTTTTCCAAACTCTGCAAACAGCACGCTTTTTTTAAAACCCCCTGCCCCCTGCAAAAGTGTACATCATCCTTTTATCATACCGCGGTTTGTTGTATTAAATACATTTGTTTCACTTGGTTTATTTTTGTGTCAAACAATGTTTGTTGTTGCGCCATTTCTCAAATAATGTACACAAGGTCATCATCAACGCTCTGGCGAACGAGATGTAGAGACCACTATAGGAAATAAAAAAGCGTGTAAACAAATAATGAAAACCAAATCCCCCTCCCCTAGAGTGCGGTTTGCAGACTTTGGAAAAAGGGTGATAATAATGGATGACCCCTTAATATGAATAAAGACATATTTTGAATATCACCAGGCATCGCCGTTCCATCCAAAGGTGCGTTGCTCATATTAGGAAATAAAGCACGGTGTACTGCATTTCGGATTCTTTCTTGGAAAATCAAACAATTTTCTTTAAAGATGGTATATTTTTATGTTGAGACGGGTTTTTTTCATGGGGAAACACACATGCTATTTACTTTGACCTAAATATTCAAGCGATAAAAGTCTACAATTTACTGTCACACGATGGCCTATTTAGTTCCGTCCTGGAAGCATTGTAGCATTGATAACGGATTGCTAATTACACGTCGTCCGATGTCGACAATCACCGAGCCATGTAATGGGTTATCTAGGGCGCATAAAAAGCATGTCAACCTGGACATCATGTTACAGCCAAGAACATGTATCAAGTCAATGTACGTAATCGTCAGGAGTTACACACAGTTCATAACATGGAGATTACATTCTATAACCTCGTAATGCTACGTGCTTCATTGACTAATTAACCTGCTAATGACGGTATAAAAGAAAGTCCAAATGCGTTCTCGATCTAGCGATTTTTTAAAGTAAGGTATCGAAAATTGCACTTAAAGATGAACAATTTAGAGCAATTATTTCTCAAACAAGATTCGTTTGAGAAAATATTTCTGTAACATTTTTTTCTAAAAACCTCCAAAACAGCTGAACAATTTATTTTTTCATAAACATTGCGTTCTGAAAACTATTCGTCGAAAGATAAGAAAGACGCGTTCCGGAACTATTTAAAACATGTACATGGTAGCTCATTGGTAAGAGCGTTCACGTTGTGGTCGGGAGGCGCGCGGGAGATCCCCCGTCGTATCAAACATAAGACTAAAAGTTTAGGTGCTAGTAATCTTCTCGTTCTCTGCTAAGCACTCAACGTTTCTTGGTAGGATAGATACGGCTGTGCTCGGTGTCAGGATAATGTGACCGAATGAAGTATCGTGTAAATGTGTCTGCGGTGTGATACTTCAGTGAGACAACACTACATAGTCTCCACCTGCGCACACCGTCACAAGCAGACACCGTCTCGGTATGACCTAGACATGAGTTAAAGGAGCGTTAAACCCCAATAAAACAAACAATCTGCTCACTGATACTGGCACAGATGTCGAGCTATACATCACACAACTTACACAGACGCCGACATGAACCCATTAGGATGATGTTGAACTGTATATACATGTACTCACAGAAACGCACGCACACTGGTGTCGACTTTGAAAGACTACCATCTCGAGTTTTTCCTTGATATTTTCATACCCTTATTTTTGAATACATATAAAACATTTATACTGAAGCCGACGCATGACAAACACATCAAAACATACTTCGCTTTGTGTTTTAATATTTGAATGTCTGTGGTCTGTTACAACGAGATAATTGAAAGCTATTCAATGTGCTTAAGACCTTAACTTTTCTATGTAGCCACATATATATCCACCTTTATGGTCTGAAGTGTTCTACACTAATATTAAAATTAAAAGGCAATATACAATAGATACGCCTTAGGACGTAGACCAGAAAAACTTTCAACGTGACTTTAAAACGTTTTGACTTATAAACAGATTAAGATCCATTATTTGCCCGGGTCAATTAAGCGCGGTCATGGACAGATCACTGCGTCTATATAATGCTAGTGTGGTCAAAACCTAACGTAGATGTAACGTTGTTACAATTTTGGAGAGGTTACCAAATTCTTTAGCTGTACAAATAATATACCCATGATGATTTTAATCCTTCCAGTAGAAAGTAACCCAATCCTGTGTTGACGTCGTACATTTTTATGATATACATTTATATGATATAACAACGTGCCAATTATTCATATATTCAATTACATTCCATTGACTACATTTGCATTGAAAATGAACATTAATATTCAGAAATATGTATCTGCATTCCGTAATAAATGTGTTCATTCATTTGTTCATTTGCATAGATTTATATACATTTGCAGTTGCCATATTGAATGCAAATGAATTCCGTCAGTGTATACTTCTTGCATACAGATGTGCGTTTAGAACGTTTTTAACAAGAATATTCCTAAAACTTACAACAATCGGCGATCAAATGAACCACAACTAGAAGAAATGATCTGAACAACGATGCCACTGATCCAAGTTTTCCGTAAGTTTTCCAACAAAACAAGGGATAACAAATCTAACCACACTCTAGAATTTAGAACTAAACTCCAATTTAGAAGATAGAAAGCAACCTCATTTGGACAAACATATTTGAATCGCAACAGAGGAGAACATAGACTTTAACCGAAATGGTGGGAACAAATCTGATTAGTTGGAATTAAAGAGTGGACAACAATGGGGGAAACACAGAACTAAATAACAAAAGAGTAGGGGGTAGAACTGCAAAAAAAAGGAGAGGCGGGGAAGATAATAAAACCACAATGGAGAAAACACAACTCGGCCAAATTCGGACAAACAGATCTGAGCCACAATGGAGGTGACAGAACTGAACAACCATGAAGCATAAACATAGTAAAACCGCAATTTAACAATCACGGGGTTGGCGAAAACAGAGCTAAACCATAATGGAGAAAACGAACGTAAAAACAAAAAACAAACACTGCGCTAAACCACACTTGGGGAAGCAAGAATAAAAAAAACAATTCTGAAACTTATTGGGAAATGTTTTTAAAACATTTGAAAATAAAAGTTAGCATAAGCTGGGAGTATATTAACGTATGACTGAAATATAAACAACAAGTGTTAAACTATGGCCAATAATTTCTTTAATGAAAAGTTAAAAAAAAAATGCAGGCCTGATCAGAAAAAAGCAATAAACAACACAGATTTTGTTTAATTTAATGTAAGTTTTATTGTTGAGTTTAACAAAACATATATTCTTCATTTGAATACAAAATAACAATAACTTTAACATCATTACAACAGTAAACAGTTGGTTCGTAACTTTCCGTTTACATGTATATATCAGTACAATAAATGGTTAATACGATAGTTTGATTTACGTGTTACAACTTTACCATAATAATCATAGACCAAGTACAATGTATAACTTGAGATATATCTTAAACACAATACTTGACCCTTGGTGTTAAACACTTAATGATAATATATATAGTACTTATGATTATTAGATTATCCTAAGGTGACCAAAGTCGATTCACATACTTATAAGTACTCAATGTTATAACACCATAAGCAAAGAGAAAGTAACTCTTGATGAACGTTGTAAACCTAATGGCGTCAAGGTCATCCGGTCAATATCTAGGTCATCGTTACTATAAATAGAATCATATAGAAAATTCTTCTTCTCACTCTACCGGGCTTTAGGGGTTTTATATCAATTACTCTCGTTTTTTTTATCTCGTCTTAAATAATTATTTCCCAGAATACAAAAAAATTTTAATTCTGGATAAACTAGGATAGAAAAATACCCAACCATGAACATCTGTGCCTTAAATTATTGAGCATTTTCAATGTTAAATTTGTCATTGTTATATGAATGTTGAGGGATCATTGTGAAACGTGTACGAGAAGCAAGAACACGTACCTACAAAATGAAACGTCAGGAAAACGAATACATTAACAGTATTTTAACATTTGTCACGTCCTTCCCATATTATAACCGCAACTAATTAAAGTAAACTTAATACTGGACATGTCCGCTTTAGCCATTTTACACGCACACGTGTACCAGAAAAGGGTTATTGCACATAGAAACATGTGATAAATATGCTATATCATGCTATGTTATACAAGATGTGTGTCTGCTATGAAAGTCGTACATAGGTAAAATGTAGGAAATGAGTAACTATTTCATTACGTGACCACAGACAGGTAACTAAAAGTAATAGTGGTTTATATAGTCAGATATATCTAACTTAGCACTGAAGAAAAAACTTGATATGGACAAATAAATCATATGTATGGTTGAAGAGGTCCTCAAGACCCAGAAGATGATCGCGGTGAGGAAAAATAAATTTAAGGATGTATAGAAGAAACAAAAACGAGCGCGTAAAATGAAAATTTGTATCCACTGTTAATTTTCAAAAGAAACAGTTTTGTTCATCATCATTTGCCGTTTAAAGTTGACAACTTAGTGTAGGTTTTTAGGAACAAATATATAACTTATTTATTTTATCTTGCCATATTAACCGAGATTACTGTTTGCAATCCGAAATGTTTTAGTAATTTAAGACTAGTGCTTGTTGACACTGTGTTGACATATAACCATGACAACGATAGGAGTGTTTTAGGCCTGGAGATCAAAAGGCAGTATGCGGTGTAAAAATGTCATAATATTAATCATACCACAGGTATCCGGTTACAAGTTACCACGCAAAACTCTGACGACCATCTTTTTTCAAGATATTTCTTGTTTAAGTATACTTGAAGGTTTAGAATAACCGGAATGTGATCCCGACATCCGTATCACACTAACAAAGTGATACAAATAACACACTGACATATTGTTCTCAGTTCTTAATAGTAAAGAAGTGTTTTAATTTGAATTTAAATTTAAAGTATGCTGGTAACATTACAGCAATTCCGAATAAAAGACCTTATATAATAAAATATCTACACTATTTTCCTCGTGTTTTCGACCATTACTCTGTATATAATTATAGAAGTGTGGACCTCGTATGTCAAAAAAGTAAATTGATATTCACCAGAAACAAGCCATAACCTCAAGGAAGTATATGTCAAAGAAAGTTGGTCTATTTAAAGTTCTGGTATGATTTAGATCAATAATCAAATGTTTAGATATTTTCACCTGTCCAACAATTATATTTGATACCCAGGTTCGACCCTTTAACCATTTTTGTGATTTAAACTATAAACTATACAGTTTGTGCAGTAAATCTCAGAGCAATATTTTTAAACCATGTAAAATCTATCTTAGTGTTTGAAGAAAAATGACAATGCGATAAATGTGTACCCTATCTAGAACGCACAAATGTAAAGATGAAATAAGCAAACATTAAATATTAGATGTAAAGATTAAATTTGCAAGAATTACTGAGAAACAATGCTTAGCAGAAAGATTGAGATATAATATCTAATGAATAAAGTATGTATGTGGCTAGGTTTTGTGTTGGATTGACCTATCAATAATACATTTATATAAAATATACGTTATACCATGGAAAATCAATACGGAGTGTAAACACTGTCCATGTAGCTTATAACATGTAGGTTGTCTCAGTTTAAAAAAACTAGCACATTGAGCCCTACACAGTCATATGTCGGTTTGAATCAATGAAACATGATAAACACACACGTATTCTTGAAATGACATACATAGCAGCTTAAATACTCCCATTCAATCATTTCCCATTGTCTTGTGCAAATGTTCTTATATGTTGTAGTGTTGTAGACACCACGTGCATTCGATTCTCGTGCATTATTGTGAACGCTATGCAACACAAAAATGCAACCTGAAACATGCCTCCGATAAATATGATATTTATAAGACGAAAGAGCCAATACTTTATGTGAAACACCCCGTCCCGAACTCCGGATCTTGCTCGAAGTTGTTGTCATTTATAGACGCTAGAGAGAAAATGAATTTTGAATAGACAAGACTATGGTAAATCAAAGCTACAGAGCCAAAGAGTAACGGTGACTACAAATCACAAGAGTCCCCCCCCCCCCGGTCTCAAACTAACATATACATGGTACCAGAAAGCACAGTGACGATAAAACATGAAAAGGTTTAATTTGCTGCCACTTTGTAATACAAAACGTTTGACAAATATATGTCATTTTATAAGAAAAGTCGAAACAGGTCACAAGTTGAAAAGCTTAATGTTACTTTGTATTGGTATATAAGAAATATAATAATACTATATTCTGGATTTTTTAACACTTTGATGTTACTATATCATTTTCCCGCCATGTATTTGAATGTCAAATATACGTGGCATCTTGATATGCACTTAAGGCGTGTCAGAGAATAATAAAGAACTTGAACTTGTAAACCCAAAGTGTGTACAGGGCCGCGGTGGCCTAGTGGTTAAAGTCGCCGACTTGTAATCATAAGCCTTTCACCTCCTATAGTTCGATTCCCGTCCGGGGCGTGCTAGTGTGAGAAAGCTGCCAGTGACTTGCCGTAGGTCGTTGGTTTACTCCGGGTACTCCGGTTTCCCCCACCAGTTAAACTGGCACGTCCGTAAATGACCTAAGCTGTTGATCGGACAATAAGCCCGTAATACAAAAAAACAAACAAATAAAAGTGTGTACATAACGCTTAACGTGCTATCGGTATCAAACATAGCGAAGGTGAGTTTTCCATGTACTAGACTTCTCCGTTTAACATTCATAAAGATTAAGATATGAAATACGTAAGTTTCGTTTTGATATGTAATCTAGATATTTTGATGATGGGTGACACAAATAAAAATTCTCAACTACTCACAGTATGTGAAAAACAAAGATTTCTTAGGACGTTGAAAGTCTAAAATGTTTAAACACAGAATACGAGTACACCGTATATAATACATATGTAATCTGAAGA